>CAMPET010000119.1:201506-218580 GCA_946803715.1 Beroe ovata
ACACACACACACACACACACACATCCGCACGGAGAACGCTCAAGAGCAATACCAATCTGAAAATTGCATGATCAAACTGTCATGTTTTGGACAGTTCTATGGAAGGAATAACTCGGTGAGGGTGTCCTGGAATGATGGATGTCAGCTCTTTGACGTAATACAGATCACGATCCATTTCCGATTTTGAGCAACATGATGCTCTGTCGGAGCATATTTTCGAATGAATCAAGATCAATGATCAATGTTGTCATTATCCATGTCTAATAATTGCCATGTCAAACCCACCTGGAAGTTGAGGTGCTCCCCAAGGGTCAGCGTCTCGAAGAAGAGGTCATGTTGGGCGATGTACGCCACGGCACTCCCCCTCTCCTCCTCCCTCACCCTCCTCCTACTCCTCTGTGATGACGTCATGATGTCTGGCGCCAGCACGTCTGCTTTCAGTTCCTGGACCAGATCACGGTCTATGGGCCAGTTCCTGATTTGACCAGTCAGAACACTGCTCTTGGGCAGTGATCCGAACAGGGCATCCAGCAGCGAGGTTTTACCTGTGATTATTCGGGGATTTTGATGAAAAAAATAGTGGACTTATCTACTCAACAGTGACCTGGTCCACTATTATATAGTGGACATATCCACTCAACAGTGAACAGGTCCAATTCTAGTGGACTGGTATCATATCGGTATAATAGTGGACTGGTCCACTACTGTAGTGAACTGGTATTTCAGTGGTAAAGTGGTATTGTCCACTACCTATACGGTCGGGTTTCTTTGTATAGTTCCTGTATGAGTATCACTGGCATAAATGTACCTATCACTAGTGAAGAGACTCGTTATGGGTATCACCAGTTCATTTCAACCATTATTAGACGTGGGACAGGGATTTAATTAGATGATGATTATTCAATATTCGCTCTTACACAAATGCATGCACTCACCACTAGTGTGAGCCTCAATAGCCATTCTATAGATGATGGTCGATGGAGTACCTATATTATACTCAGGCAGGCTAAATATTAATAAGGAGACGATTGTTATGAATATTGAAATCGTCCCGTGTGTATAAATCAGGATTCTCAAGTTCAGAGTCCCACTTAGTACTTACCCTTACATCACAAGAAGATAGCAAACAAATAACCGTAGCGTGTGTGTGTGCGTGCATATATTTGAGTGACTCTAAACAGGCAACTATGTGTTGCTCTAACCCACACTTTGAATGTTGCTCTAGCTGTGGGTCTCACCTGCCCCGCTAGGGCCTAGAATAGCAACAATCTCACCCCGGACAACAGAACCCGTCACATCACTCAGTATCATCCGATGAGTAGCGTCATCGCCCACCAGCCTCAGAGACAGCCTGAAGACACGCCCTCTGATATCTTTATCTATACAGTATATTCACAATGTAACATCAAGAATCCAAAATGGGAATAATGGACCCCCTGGAAGTGGTATGTGATTGAGAGACCGCATTTCTGGGGTACCTGTTCCATGACAGAGTTGCCAGAGGATTGGATATCTTGGTGGTTATCCCGGCTAAATTCCTCCACGATGCCCTGCCTGCAGCAGTATCCTGTGTGTTCGCAACTTCTGGTGACGACACGGTGACGTCATCGCTAGTAGCACCGTACCCGAAACTCCCTTGCTGGCTAATTGCCAGGAGTGACATCAGCTGACAATGACAGTCACGTGAGATGTCTATTTACGAAATTCAAACTACAAGGTGGCAGAAGAAGAAGAACATGAGAAATGTATCGGTTTTGGAGGCTGTTAGCACTACAGCACATGTGTAGAATCGCCATTACCAAATATGGTATGATTGTACTGTTGTTTGGATCATGGATATCGAAACTACTGTGTAGTTAGCAGAGTCTGACCACAGTTTGATATGATGGGTTTACGAGGAGATGAGGAATAACGGTATGGGGCGGTGTCTCTGTTAACAGAATCAAACCTTTGTTTACTTCACAAAAACACTGTGTTCGTATACTGTTTGGTGATCAAGAGGCATACCTTGAGAAACATAGAACATCAGCTAGAACAAGAGCTCTTGAAATGCAGACGCTAGGACCAGAATTCTATGAAAAAGAGCATACTAAACCTATATTCAATGATGAATCTATTCTCACCGNAGACGAAAATAAGAACTCAAAACTGTTTGATTATAAGTCGTATATCGCCATCAGCCACTCACAAAATAATTTTTAGTGAACTGTGTAGGTAGGTACTGCCCCTTCATTCATTCTGAATGATAGAATTTCTATCACTACCTTACTTTCTACCACTTACTATTAATAAGTTAATAATTGGCTCGTCTCTTTAAACATTTTCCATATCCAATTAGCTTCGTATCCAATTAGCTTCGTAGATAGCAAGTTGAAAACGTGATACGATAGATTTGAAATCATCCACTTTCAAATTTGTAACATTCGCAACTAACCCAACTCCCTTCATCCCCCAGGCAGACGATCAACTGAGGAGACTACTTATCATTCTGGATCCGGGGAGGGGAAATGATGGAATGACATTCCCAGACTTTCTCGACAAATTCTCCCTCTGGGTGGAGTCTGAACAGAGGTGGGCACGGGGGGTTGAGAGGGTGGAAGAGTGAGAGGCTGAAATTATTCCAAAGTAGCCTCAAATTCTGTTTATAATATGCCCAATGTGGTCTCCAAAAGATGCAGCTAATTGGCTAGGTATATGTGTATTAAGTGTGTTCCCCCAGCTGCACAAAGATTTGACAGTAGTGGTTAGTGATCCAAGGTACTCTCCCAATTTTCATGACAAATGTGCAGACACACGTTGGCGTACAAATCGTGTCTTCACTTCCAAATCTGCATTACACTGGCGAGCGGTTACTGGCCACGATCTCACTATTGTAATAGGGTGAGATGGGGTTACCGAGAGCTGTAAAATATCAGGATTACTCTATACTTCGCCGTGATTAATGATTACAGTAGGCCGTCCGCATTATGGAGTATTACTCGGGGACTCGAGCAGTGAGTAGTCGGATTCATGTTACTGTATCAGATAGAATGAACAGTGAAAATACACGCTACATCTTACACTGCAGTACACATGAATGACATGGTACCAGTGTCCATATCCTCATTAATTAAATACCGCCAAGGAGTGCAGTACGTCTTACTGTCTTATACCAGTGCTCACGAGCATACACATACCTGTACACACTAGTCATTCACATACCTTCATAGTCCATACACACACAGTACACACACAGTACACACACAGTAGACACACAGTAGACACACACAGTACACACAACAACACCTCCATACGCGTTATACACATACCTTCATAGTCCATCCATACACAGTACAAACAGTACACACACACTGCACGTCAGTACACACAACAACACGTTATACAGTTATACAGATACCTTTACACGCATATCGCGTAGGTAGGTAACCTTCATACAGTCTATACACATCTTACATGCTTTTCAGTTGATTTTCCCCAAATTTCCCAACCCATTAGCTCGAAATTGACCCCGGATTCGAATTCTACGGTGAAAAATAGGTCAGAAACAACCATTTTTAGTATGCTTCCGGCGAAAATGAATTTGACCTTTTTTGGTATCAGCTACCTATTGGTTTCTATGTTTCACTCAATAAACTTTCATCCAATCTTGCGATTCAATCTCGTGAAAAATTATTTTGTCCAATTTTATACACATAGAATCGATCCCTATGCATTCTCTGACGCTGAATCGATTTCTGAAAGAATTTGAGACCCATTTTGCTTCTTTGAGGCGTACTCTGCAATGTGAGCTACATAGGGGGCTACATATCTGCGTTACAATTTGATCTTTCATGAATTTTCCCGCCACTTGGCACAAAAATGACCACGGATCTGAATTCTGCGACATGAAGATACAGAACTCAATACTCCATACTCATACCTCATATCTCCAGTCATCACCAAAGAGAGCTGTGGTACCAACTTTACAATATTGTACCACCTCATGCCATCACAGCTGCAACTGTAAGTGGTGCTCTCCCCCCCTCTCCTCCTAACCACTCTCACCGGATATTATATTGAAAAAGACATCATGATACCACTGTGGACGGCCTAGTTGGAAATGAATTGAAATGTCATGGTTATTGGTTTGAGAGGGCTGGCACTAGCCACTACGTACGTCCTATATACTATAGTCACTGCTGCAGGATTTCAATATTTGCTAGACTTTTGCTCCATCCTTGGAATTAGACACTGATAACTTATATCTTTCCGACAATGATAAACCACTACTTCAGTGAATGAAACATTTCTCATTCTGAAATTTAGATAGTATAGGTACATGCTCAAATTTTCAAGGGGCGCGTGTACTCATTGATCATTTTCCCATATAAGACCATCTCACTCATGCCATTATTGTTTCAGTCGTGACAGTAACAGTTCAAGATCTCCTAAGATAGTGAGTTTACTGAGAAAATTCTCCCAGAATCTAGCCACCCGTCTTTGAACCATTTTCTAATGAAAACCAGTTCATTTCCCCCTAGAATAATCAACAGTTTTCATCCTATACCATGACAGTTACCGTCATGAATCACAGGCTTTCCGGCAGGAAACATACGAAACTGAGTTCGAGGATTCTTGTACGATAGCCAGTAGCACCACTGAGAGTTTGCTCTCTTGGTGAGTCTATAATTAATTGTAATTACTCTTGGATTGATACTGTTAATTGATACCTACTGTTGTAAGGTGGCAATTTGAGATATAACAGATGGGTACAGGGATGATCGAAAATTGTCATTCAAATGTTCAAATAAAGTTATTAACACTGGAACATCAAATATTACAGTAAACCCAATAACATAACAAAACTTGAAACCGTGAAAGATGTGAAAGTACCTATACTGTAATCTGTTCTATCAATAAATAATGGAGTACTGTACTGTACCGATAAACATATTATAAACCCAGAACAGTCCAATGTGGCAGTGATCACGTGACATCATCGTGTCACCAGTTGATCTAGAACATGTCAGCAGGTGACAAGGACTCTGGTAGCGGATCAGTGATGTGGGGAACACAGGGTCGAATGTACTCTCCCGTCTTGGGGTCGTTACACTTGAACCACCGCCTGATTGGACTCCTGGGGAAGGCGGATTGGTTGGAGTTTGAGAGGGGGAGTTTAGGGTGAGAACTCAGAGAGGAAGTTTAGAATTTACAGTAGAGAGAATTAGAGTATTCATTGTTTATCAACTACTAGTAGTAGTCTTGTGTTGTGACGATGAGTGGGAAATTGGTGACTAGCGACAGTACCTGTAAGCCCAAAACTTGTCCATGAAGTCGGCAATCTTGGCGTGTTTACCGATCGCTTGGGGCACGAAGTTCTTGATATCGTACAGACACGCATAGAGTAGGTAGTCAGCGTGTATGGGCAGAGTGTCCCCCATGATAAAGGGTCCCTCTAGGAGCTCCTCCAGTTTGGTGGCAAAGTGCTCGTACTTGGACATGAACCTACTTCGGGCATACTCGGGGTCAAAGTCCCCGCCCTCCGGGCTGTAGCAGATCTTGTTGATGAGGTAGACCATGGTGTTCATGATGCCCACACACAGCCTCTCCACTCCCTCAGCCCGGTCCATCATGGCTGCATCTTCGGGTAGGAGGAAATACTTGTGTCCAATAGCACGGACCAGAGCGACCGTCTCCGTCATCTTGTTGTCCAGATCCATCCAGTTTTTGGAGGTGTGGTCCTTTTCCTTGAGCCAGTCGGGGCAGTAATCCATGTAGGAAGCCAGATTTCCTGGGGGCAGAGTAGAGGGGAGATTAAATGTACAAATACCTATATATTGTGCCTACCTACTCTTGAGCTGGTAAACAGCTCATTTACCCACTCTTCCATCTCCGAAGAATGGACATAGCTTACCTTCACAGACGTGTTTTTGTTGCTCCTCAGACAGAATCATCCTAGAGGTGAGCATCATTCGGCACACTTTGGAGTCAATTGCTTTCATCATCGTAATGATAGTGATTGAGGTTTGTAGAACTTGCTATAGTAGGGGATGGAGCGAGTTAGTGATTTGCGCAGAGAAAATCTTCGATTACAACTGACGAGAGAATGAGACAAACGAGTTACGATATCTAACGGAAGGAAGGTGTAAAGTGAGATTACTGAGCTCAGAGCTGTCCACAGCTAGAGAACTGGGAGTTGATAGAAATGCCCGTCTCACTCGACTATTAATACTCACTGCCATAATCAGTTGCTAATTGAATTAATTAATGGCATTGGGTTTGGGTTTCAGAGTCAGGATATGATGAAGATAGGTGCAATTGTGTGGATTTCCTGATTGGTGGGGGGAAGTCCCAATAATAATAAAACTGATTGGAAGCGGTTGCGCTGACTTCCGACCCAGGCATATAAGAAATATCACCGAGAATCAAATTCGAAAGTAGATTCGTCAGATTAGGGTAAAATTTCTTCAGAATGGATAATGGATATCCGTCACGGTACACTTTTCCCCAGGGACTATCCTCCTATGAACGGATACGATCACATTTCCCTGAAGAAGGAGAATCAAATGCTGAAAGAACAGGTAGAATGACTAGTTCCAGTTTCAGTCCTATATGTAGAGATTTATGGTGTTCAATGTCGCGATTTCAATATTTCTACCTATGTAGTAGGCATAGAACTTACAAGTTTAGGAACAATATTTTGTAAGTTGAACACTAAAACAATTCGCTATTGTACCCATCATGGTGTATTCTCTCAATGTTCACTTCTCGTTGTAACTAAAGTGTTTTTCTTGATGAATCTTGATGAATTTTGTCATAGCAACTGCTAATGTTTGAATGCATCGACATCACCATTTCAGATAACTTCCGCTGAGGTTTACAATAGCGATCTGGTGGATGAAGTTACCGAGTTACAATTCAGACTCAAAAAGTGAGAATTTGATTTTCTGTTGTTACCATATTTTGGGTGTAGCAGTTTCTTCTCATCAGACCAAATATAGCGTGTGTCGTTTGTGAATTCACTGCATGATAGGGAAGATTCCACACCCATTAGTTGTCTGTTAGACACGATCTATCTATTTCATTATTATCAACTGTCAAGTGTGTTATAACCAATAATTAGTTATTTGACGCTGCATTTCAGTATCAAAGACACAAGGACTGATCTTGACACAGAGGGTTGGTTTTTGCAGTGCTAATTGGGTATAATGAGTATAGTCGTGCTAAAGCAACTATTGTAGATTCTCTATCGTATAGAAGTTTCTAAAGAATCTAATGATAGGGCCTTCTGGGCCGACGAGTTTATTGAAATGAAAGCTGGAATTGCCATTTTTCAGTGGACGAAAGAAACAGTGAGATATCAACACTCAAAACTGAAGTCAACGAGTGGGTATGTTACAATAGATATGCGTTTCATGATTCACAAACACTCAATAGGTTCGATGTAGGATCATACAATCCATCTTGTAGCCTGTGTACCTACTTTCAGAGGGAATATGCTGAGTTGTATAAGAGTAACCTGGAAAAACTCGAGACTCAGGTAACATATCCCATCATAACCGTCAAGATAATCTAGTCCCCCGCCAATCATATGATACTTTAACTCATGACATACAAGTCAAATGTTGTCTGTACATCAATCGTCAAGAGTACTTGTAGCAGGATTCCTGAGACCATGGGAACAGAGAAAGGTGTGGGTATAATATCCCTCTGGCCTCATACCGTTTTCCGTGATGTAATCAATGTTGTTGTGTTATGGACGCAACCATAACTCAATGATCGGTATATTGTCATGAACCGTGGATTGCTGAGTCCCTTATCATGGAATCCCGAATCGGTATTCAATAATACCAGCCATGATTGTCATCTTGTCAAACCATGCGTTACATAGCTCACCGTCTTACCCTGGCATATTCATGTGATCTCCCACTATCAAAGTGACCATATCACTATGACCATATATGGACACGTCCTCTATGAACGGATTGCATGGTTAAAGGACCATATTTTGTGACTGCGTGACCCAGGTAATTTGCCAGTTTTTATGTAACGCGCGGCAATTTATGGCGTGGGGAGAGGGTTTTATCTCATAGCATGTGTAACAGTGCGGGCAGCGCATGCGTGACCGTGCGCGCGGCGCGCGGTTCCCGCCTATTTTGTCCTGAATTACACCCAAACGGAAATTCCCACGGCGCGCGCGTCAGAGAATACTCATTTTCAATATTCCTCGTTTGATTTTTCTCTGCGTGTCACCGATTTCTTCCAAGAAAAACGACTTTCTGATGAAATGAAAGGTAGATCGAATAAAGTAAGCAATCATCATTCCATAATTGATTCTTCACTTCAACACAAATTCGCAACACGTTTAGTCCCCTTTAGGAGTTTCTCTCACCCAATCAGATATCTCACTTGTTTGTCTTGTTGTGCTGCAGGTACTTCCTACAAAACTCCCGCACCTGTGTATTACCCTGCTTCTCACATTCCCGCTCCAGTACCACTATCTCACTCCTCAACTTCTTGTTAACCGCCAAGATATACGCATTCCTGAGCAACCCTGCCTGGATATTAGCCCTTATCTTCGTCCTATCATCCTTCATGATCGCGAGTATTCTCTCAAAACTCTTCTGATCATCCCGTATATCCGCACAGACGGTTAGCAACATCTCATCAGTTTGTTCGGCGGGTATCTCACCGAGAATTTTCAGTAGTCGGGGGAACCAGAGGGCAATGTTACCCGATGTTTGATCTTTGAGAAGCTGGTTGATGATTGGCTGGTATGTTTCCATGTATCCCAGAGAGAATGTCTCACGCAGGCATCGTATCACGGAGAGTGACTCAACGTTATCGATCTTGTACAGTTCTCGTGCGATGATCGTCTTGTCGGAATCGGCACTGAAAATGTGGATGTTCTTGTTGTTGTCCTTGAATTGCTTCGCTCGGAGAAACTCCAGTATTTGTCGCTGCAGATGGATAAGGCCCAGTCTGGTGTCGACTTCCTGCATGTTGGACGTGTCATTCCGTGCAGGATCCTCGAGAAACGCTCGGAAACAAGTCTCTGCTTTATCGAGATATTTCAGTTGTTCTGTCACCGACAATTCATTCCGCAACATGGTAATGGCTGTGTTTGCTGCGAGCAGGAACTCCTTCAGGAAAAACTGGACAGCGAACACGCTGGTCAAATCTCCCGATTCTTTGAGAAGTGTACAGCAATCTGAGAGGAGTTTCTCCCAGATCTGATACTGACCACGATTTGTGTTGATGAAATCAAAGAGAGATGTCAACCGTCCTGTTTTGATGAGTGGCTGTATGATTCCCTCGTGCAAGATCGTGAAATCGTGATGAATCGCGAGGTCAGCTGCTTTTGCAATGGAGTTGTGACGCATGTAGAACTGAAGGGTCCGTGATGGACTCGAATAGGTTGTCAGGTAGTGAACACACTCGTCAAACTCAAGATTATTCAGTCGTTGTCTCTTGCCCTTCCTCTTGAGATCTGATACCAGCTCTGATACATCGGTTACCTCCGCAAGGAATGAAGGGATGCAATTCTCGAGATACGATACAATCTCGCCAACTATTGCGTCCTTGTACTGCTTACTCTTCAGACATATCCCGAGTTTCTCCCTCGCAGCAGCGTAGTCCCCTGCCTTGAGACATTGTAATCCCCATCGCTTCCATAGTCCGAGTGGGTCCTTCTTTGCGGTGGTGCAGAGGTTTATTGCCATCTGTGGATGTTGTTTGTCCAGCAAATTCATGTACGTGGAGTTCAGGGTGTCGGGCTTCAGCAGGTTTTTCATTGGCGGTAGTCCAACAAGATCACTGACGGATAGACGACGGCAAATCTGGATGTATGCGATGTAGATCCTCACTTCAGCCTCCTTTTTGGTCAATTGTCGCTCCGCAAAGCATCCCCTCATCTCCTTGAGAACGGTCTCAAGCACTCCCAACACCTGACCACAGTTCCTCTCGGAATCCATGGCCACTGATTCCATCACTTTCTCACTGAGTGTCTCACAGAGCGGTAGAAGAATGTCTCCCGGTGGGCTAGCCTCGGACAACATGCGAGACAAGTAGAGGCAGAGCTCGGAGCTGGGTGCCATGGTGAATGAGAATGAGTCTCTCGTTGCTAGGTTGAATGTGGTGTTTGTGCTGAGCACTTCAAACGGGGGGTTGTAGAGAGTGTTCATTTCCTCGGTAATATCCCCCACCCCCTCCGCATACCTTCCCTCCTGCACGACGGTGAAGCAGCCTACACACAACCTGACCGACGCCCCGAAATAGGCTGTTGGGGGTCGTGTTGGGGCACACTTGTCACACAGAACCCGACCACACCACCGACAGTGATGTTTCCTCACGATGACGGTGAACCTACTCTTGCAGATCTGACACCTCTTCACCACTTTGCTGTCCGCCCACTGGGCTGGCGAGTCCGGGATCAGATGTTTGTCATCCCGGCGCGCTGCTTCCTCTCTCGTGGTGGCTACTTTCGGGACGGCCCCCTTAGTCCCTCCTCGGAATGGTGGGTTGAACGCAGTCAAGGGTTTCCTCTTACTCATTGTCGATACCCGACTTATAGTCGTTGCCGTGGTTACCGTTGTAGATCCACTCCCACTTGCCTTTGCTCCTTCATAATACATGGCTTTGCTAATGTACAGCTTTATCAGTTTATCCAGGCTGGATGTCAAGCCACACTCCACGAAGTTGTCCCTGTATTTCTCGACTAGGGTACACGCCGTGTGGATCTGGTAGTTCATAATGAGTTGCTCGATTAGGATGAGGGGATGGAACAGCAGATTGCTGTACTCGGAGTAGTCTGGAACTTTCTTCATCTTGATACGGCAGTAACACAGAGCTCCGAGACGTTGCTTCTTTAGGGATAACAGCTTTTCCTCCGAGAGTAGGGTCTGGAACTTGTCCAATATGATGTCTATCAACTGCAGGACAATCTTGAGGTTGTTTGTGTGTTGGGGCACAAGGGAGCAGAGGGTCTCGCATACTGCTACTGTAGTTCGATTCTCGAGAAGATTGTAGATGTCGAGTGTGTCGAAGTTGTCGTTTTGTGCCATGAAAATCACGTGCTGTGCCACCAAATCTGCCTGGTATTCTCCGGGCAGGATGCCAAGTTTGATGGCACTGTGACACACGTCAAACTCCTTGTGCGCTGTCATGAGTTTAGTGAAATCGTCAGCTTGCTGCATGATGAACTGCTCAACCATTCGACATGAGTCTAGCTCGATTTCGAATGATTTTAGAATCTTACTAATCCGACTCATCGTGTCCAGTCTATCTAGACAGGTGATGATCATCGAGACACAATCCTCATCCTCAGCCAGCACTTCACTGAAATATGTGAAACACTCCACTGCCGTCACTACCGGCCAATCCTCATACCTCTCCCTCACGAACTCTAATCCCAGAAACTTATCCTCCACTTTGAGGAATTGCTCCAGGAAGTCTCCTGACCCCGGATCCCTCTTATCCTGGGCTAGGAGGAGGATAAGATCCGGCACTTTCTCGCCGTATATCTCCGCTGCCTTGTCCGAAGAGAGGATTTCGAACGCCTGAGTATGGTGATCCAGGAGGAGATTGTACTCGAGGAGACAGTTGAACATGTGTACCAGGAATCGACTCTGTTTCCCGCCAAATAGGTGGCATCCTATGATATCCTGATCGAGGTCATGTGACCCCTTCATCAGGGTGAAGATGTTGTTGTCGATGCTGTGGAAATATCGGCCCACGGCAAACGACACATGCTGCTGGAGGGCAGGGAACTCAAGGAGAGAATCGTCGATAATTACCCCTGCTTCGTTAAGCTCGTCGGGCTGTAGAGCGTTTACCATGTAACCCAGCGTGGCAAGGCAGCTACTGTGAGATTTCACATAGTTGAAGGCAGGCGTCCTGGTCTTCAGATTAGATCGGAATAGAAGATTGTTTTCTATGTCCTTGCACTTCTTGCACGTCGGGACGAATGTGAAGTTGAAGCAGGAGGATACGACAATCCGCATTTCTTTCTTCGGAGCGACAAGGAAATGTTCTCCATTTTCCTCATACACGGTAATCTCATCCCTCTGACACTCGAGAGCAGTTTCAATCTCATACCCTATGAATTCAAACACTATCTGAGTGTAGATAGTGTAGAATTGCTTGAGATATCGCTTCTGCTGGGCCCTCCTATTCTGCTCCAGTAACATGATTGCAATCAGTAACAGAGGATGAAATGACAGCTGAAGATCGTTGTCCATGAAGGCGTTAGTCCCTAGCCAGGACTTACAGCCTGCCTTCACTTGATCAACAAGACACTGTTCCTCGAAGTGTATGGGACTATCTTGTAGCAGTAGTCCGAGGAGGAAGATAGGATCGAACTGAGATGGTTTGAGTTCCGATATGTGCTTATGTCGGGAGATACTGTCAGTGAGGAGTCTCATCAAGTCCATACCGGAACACGTGATATCTTGGTATACCACGTGACTGTTCTCTAGGTGTATCATGAGCACATGTACGGGTGTGTCGTATGGGATCTTGTCACATACCCTGTGCAGTTCTGTCAGGATTACCGCACCTTTGTGCAGATCACTAGACTCCGCGTATTGATCGGGGGTGATTTTCGCAAATCCGATCCCAGGAATAACGGCGGTTGTCTCCTCAATACACACGTGAGGGAAGGACGACATGATGATGAGTTGTAGCATATCCACACTGATATACTCCGCAGGACCCAGCAGTGCCCGTGGATCAATGTTATCTCTCAGTATTAGCTCCCCCAGATGGTACTGTGGCGACTTGCTCATGATATCCGACGGCGAAAACTTCACTTCCTGCGGTGTGCCCTCTAGAGTGGCGTGGTACTGCTTCACATAGTCGTTCAGGTAGGTTATCAGACTTCCCAGGTAGTCCCTGTGTTTATCGTGAGTCGAGAGGAAGGTCGTGTAGTTGTTCTCATTGAGCACATCCCTGGCTGACTCCAGGGCACCGCTCATTCTCACGACATCCACGGGACCTGTGTCCGTGACAGCGTTCACCAGGTCAGTGTAGGTGACAGCCTGGTTCTCGTTGAAGTCCAGGAGGTCCTGTAGCACCTCATTACTGACACACGGGTAGATGCTGTTCAGGAACTCGCGGGGAGAGCTGGTAGCGACTGAGATACCAGGGTATGGTTTACTATCGAGCATCTTCATGATGGAGTGGAGTTTCTTGACGTAGATCTCGATGGGAGAATCGGGGATGATTGTATCCTTGAGACGGTCCAGTGCAAGGGATATGAGCTGTAATCCGACTGTTTTCGGGGCAGATATAGCACAGCCCAGATCAGCAAGAAGCCGTGCTATTAGTGTCTCCATATCCACGTCAAATGTCTCCGACTCTATCATGAGTTGATCCTTGGCGACCGTACTGGTCAGTTTACTCACGATTGCCGGCACTTTGGACTTCTCTGCCGATTTTGCGGCAGCACTGGCCACCCCGCGCAGTGTAGGTGGCACAAACTTCACCACACTGGGTGCTAGTGTTGAAATGGTGGAGTTGAGTGAGCTACTCGTGCTACTCATACTCTGACTCCTACCTCTGGTGCTGTTAGCTGGGGACACTGAGTTTGGGATACTATCGGCAGGAATTGTGTCCAGAGTAGTTGTTTTGGCTGCACGCTGCTGTTTCTTTATCTGTGCACCAAACTTCTCCAGTTCCTTCGTACACCTGGCATAATCGTTCTGAAACTCCACAACCCTGGCCAAGTGAGTGGTCTTCATATCGTATTTCTGTAGAGTCAGGATTGCTTTCTCCGTGTTATCAGTAAACAAGCACAGCTTTAGCAGGTCTTGTGGTGTTGAGGA
The DNA here is from genome assembly GCA_946803715.1 of Beroe ovata. Classification (NCBI taxonomy): domain Eukaryota; kingdom Metazoa; phylum Ctenophora; class Nuda; order Beroida; family Beroidae; genus Beroe; species Beroe ovata. Next base: position 215,309 of record CAMPET010000119.1, read on the forward strand.
CAGGAATGACAGGATGGATGTTGCTATGAGACGATCCAACTCTCTTCTTTTCCGGGATTTGGATGTTATGAGCGATTTCAGGAGATCTATCCGCCACGCAGCCTCGGAAACTGTGTTCTTAATCTCCTCAAATTCGTCGTGGTGTTTCGGTGCATCGGCAGATAGATCCCTGAATATCTTGACCGTATCAAACTGACCGAGGGACAGGGCAGTCTCGTCATTGCAGAGTTGCTCGATCTGGGTTTCGAACCACTTCACCAGATCTCCACAATCTTCTAGGGTAATCTTGCACTTTGGTTGCTTGAGGGCGTGAACAAGCGCTGAAAACGCTGCCCGCAGTATCTGAGCTCTGTTGTACAGGGGGAAGACCCTACTCAGGTGTTTTCCTGCCAGCATCAACTCAATATCCTGCTCATCTTCTTCTTTAGTTGTGATCTTAGCACAGCGTTTCTTGATCCATGCTATGATATTGAGAATGATCATCGCTGAACAGAAAGTCACAATATCCCTGGCCTGATCCAGGTTCAGCGCATTGGACAGAGGTAAATCGTTAGCGTCCGTCATGTCCGTATCCTTGTTATTGAACATCAGCGCCAGCACTTTGTCTTGACCTAGTTTCTGTATACAGTTCAGAGTAAGGATAACTTGGAGGATAGATCTGAACGAGGTGAGAGTGGATGCGGCAGCAGCATCCCACGAGTCCTTGAGAAGGGGTTTAACCTGCTCCTCGCACCACCGGCCCACCTCAACTTGGTCCCTGACACTACTGAATATCGCCCTCTCCAACCTCTCGTTAGGACCCGTGTTGTAGCTCAGCTCATCAAGCAGCATGGTTTGGTCACGGTGGTTTTCCAGCGAGTCCCAAACCATGGCCAGGAGGAGGGGTTTCAGCTTGACAAGAGGGGTGTCGCTCAGCATCTTCCTCACAGAAGTGTAGTCCCCTGTCCTGAGATGGGTCACACTGGAATTGAGGATCTCTTCTACGAAACACGTGTTGTTGTCAAGTGTCTCGTACAGTGCTGACGTCACGAACTTCTCGAAGGAATCCTTCAATTGATCTGCCAGGGAAACCTTTGTTCTTGCCATCTGTCGGACATCCTTGAGAACAGCTGCCAAGATCCTGGGATTCTGAGGGTCGGAGAGACTTGCGACACAGATTCTGTAAAGATGGATTCGATTCCGTTCCGTCCACTCGCAGTTCTTGAGGAAATGAGTTAGACTGATGTGAAGTGAGTTTCTGATATCAGGATTCATGTATTTACTGTCCATATTTCTGAGAAATTTGTACAATTCATCCACCGCTATTGTCTTGTTCTTCTGCATCATCCTCTTCAGACAATCAGCTAGGGAGGATTGGAAAACCTCGTCCAATGCCGTTCTCTCGACCACCTTGCTTCTGAAGAATTTGAGGAACGGAGTCGAGAGAGTGGGAATATTCCGACAAACATCAATCAGGGTTGGGTTGAGCGTCATGAAGTTGCTCATTCTTCTCTTCATGGACAAGTCCTGTCGACTGTACAACACTCCTCGGATAAATGAAGCGGTTGCCTCGCTCAGTGAGTCCTGGTTTTGTCTGTGTATGAGCTCGGATTGGAGTAGCTCGATATCGGAGTCGATGCCGGAATCATTTGTACTGTAGAGGAGACGGAGGGTGGAGAACAAAGTGTCGATAGTGTGAGGAGGTGAAGATGGGGGTTGTTGAAGGAGTTGTTTCGTGACTTCGTCAGAGACTGCCTTGACTATCTCTTTCCCTGAAACACGGTAAGTTGTGGTGGTGGTTCTCCTTCGAAAAGATCATGTATTATCAAAAATAACGTTCTGTTTATCTGACACAGATCATATGATCATTGTACCTTTGTCTGATTTTAGGAGTAGAGGCTGCAGTGCACATGCTAGTTCAACCTGGCCACGTGACACAGCTGTTTTGTAGGTTACACTCAACTTCTTTAGATCGCTCATGCTGTACCTTTTCACGTGACCCCTACCATCTAGAGCAGTTCTTTATTCAGTTAATAAGATGAATCAGTTCAAAACTTTTTTCACAACTAGAGAAAACTGTCAAAAAACCATCCAATCAAGTTCATACGAAAACTAGAGTAAAGACTTATGACTTCACTAAAAATGTAAGACAAAACTGTTATCAGCTTGGTGTGTGGCAGTGTACCTTGTTCTAGGAAGCTAGGGAGAGTGAAACTTGACCTTTCGTAATGTTGTGTTCATGCATTGTATCTGGTTACAGCTGTGACATTCTCCAGATTTTGGATATTACAACTACAAGACCATGACACCTATTATACCAATCTATCTCACTATAACACCATGACACAAACCCATTACCCTAGAGCTGTACCCAAATGTAGGTACCTATGACATAAGTATATTATCACAGGTGAAGAGGAGTGTTACAAGGGAGGACACCGAGGACACAGAACTCTACGTCGACACGGTGAGTCACTGATCTACGGGGGCTGGGGGAGTCCATCACTCATTATTAACGGCGGGGAATTTGTCTCCCATTGATTCGTGGAGTATCCTCGGATACTAGCTCTTCTTACAGCATCAGCTATTTGTCCGCCTATTTCAATTTGACCCACATGCAGTTTATACCGCTCTTATTTCTCACCATGATACACTTATATTCACTGTACAATTAGTAATCTCGGATCCGTCAATTCGGGGGCGATGTACTGGCTGACACGGATAGCTCAATATGGCTCATCGTGAGCTGCTGCCCGTGTTCGCCGTCACGATTGCGCCGTCTGGAGGCCCACTAACTCGGGAACCGANTTCTCCAGATTTTGGATATTACAACTACAAGACAATGACACCTATTATACCTATCTATCTCACTATAACACCATGACATTGCCATACTATCATAGGTGAAGAGGAGTGTAACTAGGGAGGACACCGAGGACACAGAACTCTACGTCGACACGGTTAGTCACTCTACGAGGGCTGGGGGAGTCCATCACTCATTATTAACGGCGGGGAATTTGTCTTCCATTGATTCGTGGAGTATCCTCGGATACTAGCTCTTCTTAGGCATCAGCTATTTGTCCGCCTATTCCAATTTGACCCACATGCAGTTTATACCGCTCTTATTTCTCACCATGATACACTAAAATTCACTGTACAATTAGTAATCTCGGATCCGTCAATTCGGGGGTGATGTACTGGCTGACACGGATAGCTCAATATGGCTCATCGTGAGCTGCTGCCAGTGTTCGCCGTCACGATTGCGCCGTCTGGAGGCCCACTAACTCGGGAAC
>CAMPET010000120.1:0-11300 GCA_946803715.1 Beroe ovata
TCCTGATGTAAACTACATATCAGCTCCTGAAAAAGCCATATTTTAATAATTATAAACTGTACTATAGGTTACTGCACTAGGTTCTGTAATCATTAGACTGTCGGGCAGGGGGGTTACTGCAGTCTTATTGTGAGTGAAGTGAGATTCCTCTATCTATATCATTCACTAATGTCAGATAACTGACAGGACAATTAATTTCTGTGTCAACAGAATGGTCTATATGCAATCCCACAGTTTTGATTCATTGTGTAACATGCTATGCAGCAAGGATGTCTATGTTTACCATTCTGTCTTGCCCAAGGTAGATTTTTATCTACATTGTTATCAGGAAATGTTTCCTTATGTAAGACAATGGATGCTACAAAGCACTTCATCAAAAACAAATGTATTAGCTATGCTTTATGTGAGGGACAAGCAGAAGCAGAAGAAGTAACATCTTACTACACAAGAAATAAGAATACCGCAATGCAATAAAAAGCAATCATGAAGCAGTATTACAAATATTTGCAAATAGATTTAGATTGTCTGGCGATGCTAGACCGCTGAGAATAAGTTTGAGCCGCGCGCGCGCAAAACGAAATTCTCGACAGGGTCTATCATCGATCGACAAAGATTTAGATTTCACAGTATTGGGATGTAAAGATTAAAAATGAAATGAAAATCATCTCCATGCCATTCTCCAAATCTCCAAAATGAAATGAAAACGGAAACGAAAGTGAAAGGTATAATCTTGTAGGATTTCACCCAGGCCCAACCCGACAGCAAGGCCTTGCTGTCGGGATTTTATCGTCGGGCGGAACACGGAATGACAATTGCAATTGCGCGGCGCCGACGGTAGGATAATTAAATCCTACAACTTATAATCTAATATCAAACTGACTTTGATCATTGATGTTAGTTTGATGTTACTTGACCTGTTCATGTTTTTTGCGCGTGCCTTTTTCGCGGAAAGCCTTAAGCCAGTTTAAGCTTTCGCGTCGATATGATGGAGGCGCGCGCCGCGCGTAAAAAACAGGTCAGGTATCATCTGACGATTGTCATATTCATTTGCGCTGCGCAATTGTGAAGAAACAATTATCAACTTTAAAGTCAATATGCCTCAATAAATATATTTCATATTCCATAAAGGATGATTCTCTCGAGACATGAATCATTGAATCCCAGTAAACATATTTTCTCTTTATCCCAGAAGGGATGAAAAAGAACACAATAGCTGGCAATTGTGAGCTGCACATGTAAAGAGCATGTGCTTTTATTTCTGCCCCCTTTTCCTCAAATGTGTACACATACAGTTTATCTTATGTTTGTTTTAGTTTGATGGTGTCAGTAAATTTCTGGTAACTCACTGATTCACACAATTCAGTATGGACACTTTTTCAAATTCTTCATGCTACAAATCTCAGGTAAACGCTATGTCTGAAAACAGATGACAGAGTATGAATGCACTATGGCTTGGTTCTTTGTTTGCCCTATTGTCAGAAAGTATAATTCACGCTTCAGAACAGTATAAGACTTGTTCATCATCAGAGACAGATATAGATGGGCACATAATTACATACCAGTAAGTATGAAGTACATACCAGTAAGTTTTTCATTATACCTATGCCATGTAGTGTCTTCCCATTCTGTTGTATTTTGTAAATTGAATATTTTTTGACAAGAAATCTTGAACTACAGGTGCGAGGCTGTCAAGAAATGCTGCTCCACTCTAGAGAAGCAAAGAGACTGCTGTGTTTCAGATATGGAGCAAAATATTTCGTAAGTTAATCAGTGGTACCTAACATTTTGGTCCCTCTATTCAAACTCTATTTCATTAAAATTCTAAGGAATAGCAGGAAGTAGGCACTAGAAAGCATTAGAAAAAATCTTGATTCTATTGGAGTCTTTCAGGGCCCATAACTGTTCAACAGCAGAAATCTGTGATAAGTTGGAAATATTACAATATCTTTATTTTGTGATAAGGTTAGTCAAGCCAATTGGAGAGTTCATGCTAAATGCTTTGGTACTGCCGACAGCTTCCTTTAAGTTATATGAAATTTGTGCATAGCTTATTGCTTTTTCAACTTGGTTTCCTGCACAGTCATATATGATCAAAAGCTATGGCTTCTGCTAACTTATCAATTAATGTGTTTACCTAGTATTCAATCACAAAAGATTATAGGTACCTATCTTTTGAAGTATATGGCATGTTGTCCATTCTTAGTCACAAAATTCCAACTTTTCGAACCAAAGGCATGCCACTTAGGTATTAAATTATGAATAGACATCATTACTAGACTTATAATCCATATAAGCATATAGGTGTTGGTTTCATCAGCCACTAATTGGTCATTTATCCTATTGCTAATCCACAGTAGTAATAGTCCTGTAATTAGAATCAATCTAGTACCCAATGATGAGAATTTTACTCCATGTAAAGGACGCATGTTTGTTCATGTTTTTGTATCAGTCTGAGTTTGCATAGAGACATGCTTCATCCAGTCATTCTATTGTGCAATTAGTGTGGTGGATTTGAACGGGAACTTCCAATTATTCATGACGCTTCCTCCATTTTTCCTAAGAATTAGTCGAACTATGAAAAGACATTGATTGCGTGCCATTCACTCAACGATATACTGGGTATATTGACATGTTATGAGCCATGCAGTCAGTGTAGACAATGCATAAACAATTTTATTCACAATATTTTAGTTTTACTGAGTCTGTTTATGCTGATGTTTTATGAAAATATAACCCCAAATGGTTTGGTCTGATGTATGATGAGAGTGAGTCTTATATCAATCATGATTTGTCACTTCACATCGGGTTTCTGTATGTGAACTCCAGAGCGAGCTAAGAGTGCCTCCACAAACACACAGACACACACACTGTTCGCACAGACATACAGACACACACACAGTTCCCACAGTCACAAAGACACACAGTACACACACTCATAGTACACAGAGACACACACCAATGCACATGACACATGCCGCGTCCTCGACGTCTGGTATCACCTCAATTAATTAGTTAATTGACATAATTCACTTACATAACGCAGCGCACTTTGTCAAATACTGATATCCAATTAGAGTTTGCCAATCAGTGGTCAGGAAATTTAGTCACGTAGCACTGCCTTTAGTCACGTGACTCTTGCCTTCAGTTGAGGGGTGTGAAGTTTGTTTGGAACCAAGCACTCCGTGAAAATGAACTTGGGAAATAGAGAAAGGAATGCAAAGCTTCCTGCTGAAGCCAGATATCAAAATTGTAAGGTTTTGGTAGGTTCAAAATGAGATAGGTCTGTACTTTTACAAGGCTGAAATTTTGAATGTGACATTTGTCCAAACAATTTTTGGATGCAATGAATCTGCTGAAAATGAACTAATCTCTATTTTCCCGACGAACTTTTCCGTATGTAATAACGTTTTATCCTCGAAATGACTCTGATAAACATTTCAGCTCGGGAACATACACATTCATTTTCCATATATTCATTACTCTCGTCATTGTTCATTTCTCCTCCATTCCAAAGTAAACACCTTCAGTTAGACTATTTGATGTAAACGAACCAACTTATTAGTAACCGTTCAATGGCTAGCTATCCAAGGTTTTCCATGCCTTGACTATTATAGATAGGGTAAACGCTGAGCATTGCGTGTGAGCCCAATTACATAGGCCCGCATTCACACACACAGACACATACACAAACACATACACTCACGCACACACACACACACACACACAAATATCTGACCAAGCCATCGAATATTATGCGCTCCATGACCCACGTGGGTTTGGATAATATTCAGATCGGACCGTGGGAAATTGGACAAGCTTTGGGGTTCACCACTTTAGAATTTGGATCATGCTTCACTTTTGGGATTAAACTATGGAATATCCTGGGCCAGTATTATGCCAGTGTTAGGTTTAGCACGATGTTTTATTGAAATTGTGACTTTATATAAGCAAAGACGCTCACTGACGCAAACACACACACACACACACACACACAAGCAGTTCAACAAACACACACGGACACACACTTCCATAATGACACCCGTAATTATCGAACCATTAACTTTGGTGCCGCAGAATATCAAGCTGAATTAATGTTATATGTCACTGAATAGCGTAATGTGTTGTCAAACTANCACACACGTCACACACACGACACACAAACACAAACACACACACACACACACAAATATCTGACCGAGGCATCGAATATTATGCGCTCCACTTGGGTTTGGATAATATTCAAATCGAACCGTGGGAAATTGGACAAGCTTTGGGGTTCACAACTTTAGAATTTGGATCATGGTTCACTCTTGGGATTAAACTATGGAATATCTACGCCAGTGTTACGCCAGTGTTAGGGTTAGCACGATGTTTTATTGAAATTGTGACTTTATATAAGCAAAGACGCTCACTGACACAAACACACACACACAAGCAGTTCAACAAACACACACGGACACACACTTCTATAATGACACCCGTAATTATCGAACCATTAACTTTGGTGCCGCTGAATATCAAGCTGAATTAATGTAATATGTCACTGAATAGCGTAATGTGTTGTCAAACTATTGAAGTGTGAATTTATTGAGTGATGACATGTAAGATATTGATTTGGTCTTATTTTAGACTCAAAATGAGCAATTTGCATCTATATGATAGGTATCTTCTCTAATTACTATTAAGCCTAGTATGTAAGAACTGGTAAACATAAGACAATCTCATCTATGATTGAGGTCATTGGGAATCAATTATCAAATTAGGATCGGTTTTTGGGCTATAGTCAGGGGCAGTTAAGCTAGGGTCAGTTGAGGTTGTTTTTAAGTGATTAGGGCTTATTAACTGATTCAGGCTGATTATTGACTGATTCAGGCTTATTAACTGATTCATGCTAAGTGATGGTCGCTGGGTCAGTGAAAGGAACAAAATGTGTGCTATCAACGTTCCCATATCATAAGCGTATTTTAGCTATTGCTACAGTGAACCATTTTGTTTGTGGATTTATTCAATAATTAAAATTTTGAGGTAAAAATAACACTACAATGACACGAGATTAAGACAAAAATTATACGCCATATTTTGACAATGAAACAGCAGTTAGATACTTTTTATCTCATATCCTTGCGGTGCATTAGGACTTAGGATATGAGATAAATGACTAAAGCCCTCTCAAAGCCTCAAAACCTGTTTCAGATTAAAGATGCTGCTAGTTTACCTGTTTCTCGGTTTTCTTGGCGTTCTGGTGTTTATAGTACTACTATTTGGTGTCTACAAAATCATAAGAAGTCGTCAGAAACTACAGAGTAAGTCTTACATATCAATTGACCAATTATCCAATTCAGTGTTTTGATCAATGATTATTTCTGAGGAAGAAGCAGAAGTCTTTCAGTAAATGGTACAGGTCTTTTTTAAATACGGACTTGTATTTGTAGCTTTCGTGGAATGACCGTTCATGCTCCACAGTCCATAAGATTATGAATTGGTCATTTGACCGCATATTTTTTCTTTTTTGTTTTCTTATTCAACAAACCAATTGGCTGCAAGGGACTGAGCTATTTTATCATTTATGTCTGTGGGTATATAATCGATTGCACTTGGTGAATAACCTATTGCTGTACCTACCTACACGTCTTGGTATTGAAGAGTGAAGAACATGTGTGTGTGTGTGTGTGNGTCAATGATAATAATTATTATTGTAGACTCTCACGATGATTACTATTAATGGCAGCTGGTATTGACTCAGATCAGGGGGCTACCAAAGGGACTGTACAATACTCGAATGGTCTTAATGTTCAATAAGACACGGTACATGAGAAGTCTGCAAGTACCTTCCTAAAGGCGCGATTATTGAGTCATTATTAGACACATTAATCTGAAACTTGATTATTACTTTATTGCCTCTTAACGGTTTTCAATCCTATATATTGAAACGATCCTAGGATCGCATTTGGTCATTCCGATATTGTCTAAGGTTATTGATAGGGTTTTCTAGGTTATAATGCGTAGGTCACAGTTTACCCAACTCCATCTAGAAGTACATATTTTGTTTTAAGTTCTGTTTTCATTTATACGAAATTCCCCTCCATTTTCACCCAATAGTCCCCCCGAATCAAAACCGATAGCGAATAACCGCATATATCAATGGGGAAATACAACAGATTGTTAGTCGGGAATCATCAGTAGGTCGCCTGTAGCAGCTCCAGTTGGTTGAGTGGAAAACACGTCATATATCATGGGAAGTTAGCATTCAGTGTTCCTAGGATATGCTTGGCATTGAACTGTGAAACATTCAGTAAAACATTCATCCTTGAAACATTCATTGAAACTTCTACGCCATTCATTAAGATTTCGATTTTTATAGAAACAAGTAAACAACTGACATGAGGCACCTGGGAGCCTTACCACTACCTTTTGGTGTCTATTTACACATGTTTCACAATGGTGCCTCAAGTTTGATTGTAATAAGTAGGTAGTGTTGATAAGTTTAAGTGTGAAGCTAGCATTCAGTATTCCTAGGATATGCTTGGCATTGAACTGTGAAACATTCTGCGGACTGTGAAACATTCATCTGTTAAACATTCATTCATGATTCTTAATAAGAAACTTCTACGCAGTTTATTACGATTTTTATAGAATTTGTTCATCATTACGTGACACTTGACAGGTTTTGTTCAAACTGTCTCTTCCACCCAATTCCCAACCACATTTTTGTCATATTCTGAACAAATTCACCCATCATTAAGACTGTCACCGCGTTGCTATTATATCACTGAATATGACGTCATTGCTCACGTAATATCACGTAATCAGATAAACGAACTCTGGTGAGCTGATCAATTCAGTGAAAACTGAAAGCACCAGCTCACAAGAGAGAATCGATCAATTAACGTGAATTATAGGTATTATCATGCGAATCTTCAGTTCAACAAATTGATCCATATGAACTCCAAATAACGTCACTTATAACGTCATGTAGTAAGTCGCAGTTTTGTGAGAACCCACACAGCAACACATCTTTCCCAAATCTCGAGCACGATTATAGACGTGCATGATGTATTTATCAGTCATATTATATACCTATTAGGTGTATGCTTCAAGCTGTATACAATCGCGCTTTTGAATGCGATGACAGTTTCCAGCAGTGTAAATGTCTGTGTGTGTGTGTGTGTGTGTGTGATGTGACATGTAGGAATCATGAACTTTTTCAAAATGATACATCTTCAGGTATAGATAAGTGATGGAATTATAATGATAATTCGAGCTGATTTCAACTCAAAAGTCTGATCCCGAATACTCCATTCCTCTCATGTGTTCACTGCTGACATTACCATACAAATTGGTTAACTCTATAACACACAGACACAGGAGCAGACACTGACATAGACATTGGGTCACACGCTTACCGCGTCCAAAATGAGATATCACACGCACATACACACACACACACACACACATACACACGCACACACACAGACACACATACACACACACACGCGCACACACACACACAGACACCGCGTCCAACATCTCCCCGTCACCTTGTCAACTTCAGTTTACCATAACAACATGGGTTACCCAGGTATGAATAACTCAAATATTGACAGTCCTAACGGGCATCTGTCATAACACTGATTGAAGCAGGAATGCGCGCTTCAATCAAAACCTTAAACCGTTGTATAGCCGCCATCCCCTACAAACTTTGGGTCTTTTCTCTCAAAATATAACCCAGACTTCTCCCAAAACTGTATCTGGTATTTCGGAAAATAAGTGCAGTACCAGCTTTTCGGTGTGCGACAGAAATTTCACACATTTAGCTTCCGCTCCATTACCAGTGTAGAACTGAACTTGCTTCAAATTGTGGTGGTGTCGTCAATAAACTTTACCACTTATCTAACAAGATGTGCATTGGCTCGGTAAGAAAGTGCAGTGACTAAGTTAGCAAGTGCAGTGACTCAGTGCAGTGACTTAGTTAGCAAGTGCAGTGACTCAGTGCAGTGACTTAGTTAGCAATTTCAGTGACTAACAAGTGCAGTGACTAACAAGTGCAGTGACTAACAAGTGCAGTGACTAAGTGCAGTGACTAAGTAAGCAAGTGCAGTTATTTACCTCCAGCCCTTATCTTCAAAGCGGCTAGTCACGATTCGTGACATATGCCTGCATTCAACGTGACAATATCCAACTGCTGCTCTATGGTATTGTTATGAACCCTTATATCACCATTCACCAACCAATTGTCAACTGACAAGCCTTAAATTCGTCATCACACACACACACACACACACACACACACAGTTCATACAGACACACACACACTCACACTCACACACATACACACACACACACACACACAGTTGGCATACACTTGCCGTTAATATGGAAGTGTCTAAACTACCCCAATTAAAGCTGTTGTGTCATCAAGCAATACCGATATCTCGTTCAATTGACACTTCTATTTATAGATGATAGGTAATTGCTTGAATTTTTCAAATATGAGGTATTTTTGGAACCATACTTTTAAATGTGAAGTGGTATCTATTGGAAAGGAACGTGGAATCAGTCTTAGCCGAAAACCTTGCTCATACTATGAGGTACTATCGATTGTGTGATGAATGAGCCAATTATGAGTCAATTAGTTTGATAATTGGTTTAATTGGACGTAAGTTCTTTATACCTTCTCCCTAGCTTTACTGTAGGTTCTATTTTACCACATTTTTCAAACAAACCATGAAAACTGGAAAATATCAGTGCATTTTACCTGCTGTCCTTCAATGTAGAGATTGTAGAAAAAACAAAGAGATCTAATTGTTGTATCTACTACAAATTATTGGTATTCAACAATAATTTTGCGTATAAAAACTCTGATTTTGCATTTGCAGACATCCAGAATTTTGTACGAATTTTACTCAATATGGTGGGTACATAATATGAAGTGTAAAATTCGGCATTTAAATAATAATCATATTTTGAGTCCAAGCTATTTTCCAACAAATCTCTGTTTGGTGTAGGGGTAAGAAGGGGCGGTGAAGAAAGAGCTGTGATGGGGTCAGGTCACGTGACTTCTGTATTATTGAGTAGTTAATGAATGGCTTGAGTAGTTAATGAAAGATTAAGATAATTATTACTCATGACTTGGTTGGTATTGTCGTCGTTGATTATTCACACCTACGCCATTTATGAAGCTTGAGCATTTGATTATTGATGACTGATAATCGATAATCATTGGTAAATGTCAAGCATGACAGAGTATAGCTATTGTCAACGCATCAGGTATAGGTGACAGGTGTTAATAATTATCAGAGGGGAGTAAATTGTAGAAATGATTGGTATTCTGATGTCTGTCAGGAAAAAATGAAAAATTTGGGCGCGGTCATTCTTAGCCCCATGATGCTCGAATACCGAATCAGTGGGTGACTCTTGACACAGCACACAGTTATCAAGAGTAATATCAATTACTATCCGGATGCTGAGTCAAGATATAATATTGACTCCGAAATTCCACAGAGTTTAGATTTGGCCCGTGTTTAGTTGACGTTACCAAACAATTTCCACAAATTCACAACTTCACTTATTGTTAAACAAGTTTTCTGCAATTGATCAAATGTGTTCGTAGATGTTGGTCTGTCCCTCCCTTGCGTTGCACTCAGCAGAGCAGCCTGGAGATTCCGCCCCATCATGCACTTTATCTGACTGTAGAATATTCTGGAATCGGATTCCCTCCCCTCCCTCTTCACCCACTTGATCAGCCTCCACTCGCTCCCCTTGTCCTTGTGTCATCCTCGCGATTAGACCCCTCTCCATCATTCTACAGACAACAGTCGCCAGACAGACAACAATCGCCAAACAGATAACTGTTAAGATCACTAACCAGGAAACCACTCCTTCATTGCCACTGCCAAGTCTCCCCAGAGGAGTCGCCAAACAGATGTTACGATCACTAGCCTCCACTTGCATGTGTCATAATTTTTCACAAGATAATATTGTTGTTAGCTTGAGTTGTGACCGATGATATACCTAGCTCTTGATTGGGTAGAATGGGTTAAATGTGCAATCTTTGTTACGTTTGCTTATCGTCGTTAGTAGGCACACATTTGACACTTATTTTTTACTTTCGAGAGACATTACATTTAAATTTTAATGAGGTGTCAGGCAATTTAATAAACACTCAATAAACAACCAATCGAACATACAGTTATCGTTAATTGCCTATAAGTGGAAGTATAGAACATCAAACAGTGAATTTTAAGTTTTAACGTTTACCAACCCCGGGTCAAATTCCGAGAAATTGTTTTTTTCCTTCAAGGATAGATATCTATCAGTTATTAACAATTATGAAATTTTTTCTCAGATATTCATAATAACAGCCTTAATTCCCTTTCAAGTTTTTCATATTTTTCATATTGTTCAAAGAATTAGAAGCTAATCAATTCAAAGAATGCACAGATTTGATGCTTTATATTTCCACAGGAACACGATTCGATGGGTATGAAGACGAAATCCTTGATCCTGTGAGTTTTAGTTCTTTTCAAGTTGTTGTTGTAGTACGGGAAGGGTTATTTTTCGTAGTGCGACAACTGACCACCCCTCCCCGACAGTTAAATTACAGTAAGGGTTAGGGTTAGGGCATGAGTTACTGCTATGTTTATGGTTAGGTTATGTCAAATGTCAGGACTCAGGGGGTCAATGGTCGGGTTTTGTATTGAATTCTGCCTAAAATTCCTGTTTCTGTATCAAAACATTAACGAACGAAAGAATTGTGTTCCGTGAGAGACCAGCTGACCTTTCTAACCCTCCATTTCAGCCTCCCTATGAGGAATCATATGAAACGGACCCCATCAAGAGACCTCCGGTTAGTACTCTTCTTAATCCGGAATCTAGAGAAACTCTAGATTCTAGAGGTAGCCTAGAGTCTGCCGTCTGGATTTAAGAGCTATTCTACAGTTTTTTAGAGTATAAACTCTAGAGCATCTTCATGCCTGATTTAAACTCTAGAAACAGTCTAGATTTTATAATTTTTCTTGAGTTAGATTCTAGAGTTTTTCAGACTTCTGTAATACTGTGTTACAGCGGGTTTATAGACGCTACAAGATTACTAGACGTAGTTTTTTGTGCTATAGTGTAGTTTATGCTTTACCTACAAGAGACATGTATCTATAGTGCTAGGCAGTAGACTCTAGATTACATTTCAACAGTAACGTCTAGGTTGCATTGTACTGTCTGTTACTTTACTTCTCGAAGACTCCAAAATAATGAGTGTCTTGATCGTTGGAATGTGTGTGTGTGTGTGTGTGTGTGTGTGTGTG
>CAMPET010000120.1:15100-51846 GCA_946803715.1 Beroe ovata
CACACACACACACACACACACGGTAGAAATAGCTGGGATGAGGGTCGATTCATATTGCAGCAGCGAGATGAACCTGATAATATGTATCCTGAAACAACTTTCATCAGGATTTGAGTGATATAGTATACACAATTTGAACACAGACAGATATACAGGCTATGCAGCGGTATGTGTGAAAATGTAGAATCCTGGCCATGTAAATGCATCAAAATTTCGTCACATCTCTGCTTTATTTTCACTTCTCAGGACTTGTCAGGTTTCCTCTGAAATCGAGATTCTGTCGAAACATCCCACACCTAACACGATGTACTCCCGATTGCTTGAACAATGAACAAGAATAGTTGTGATTTTCATCAAGGGCAAGAAACTTCGCATTATTTTCTGCTTCGATGATCGGTGACGGAATGCTCCTAGGTACAAAATGCTTCTTAGGTACAATAAGCCGATTGGCCAATTTGTTAAGTCGTTTCAGATGACGCATATTTGTAACGCGCGATGCACTCCTCAATATATGAGTTTGAGATCATACACGCATTCCCGTGCCGCGCATTCATATACATATTGGCCATCATTACTCCAGCGCGCGACCTCGATCAATATCTGAGTGATTTTCTCAATATGACATTGATAGCTGCGGTAAGCCAGTTTCATAATCAAAACTCGAGATTTATCATGGAACGGTAGAATTAGAAATACATGAAATCTCATGGCACTACAGCACGTCAGCACATGATTGAAGATGTCCCAAGATCTCTCGTGAAAGTCAAAAGTATCAACACAATTATTGAAATTTATCCGCGTGCGCGCTCAACATTTAAATAGGTTAAGATTTGAACATCAATATAGGTTAACAATTACGTAAATACTAAATAGGTAGGTAATTGTCTTTTAGTGTTTCGTCATGTTCTCAGGGGAATAGAGAAAGGCATTGTCGGGGAAGGATCCGAAATGAGTACGATCACGTGACAGCCTTTTCGTATTATCATTGGTTGTACCTGTTTTCTCATGTTTCAATCGCTGTCACGTGATCACAAACATTTGGGACCCAAACCCCAATAATACCATCCTCTATAACAGTCCAACTCAATCGCAGAGTCCATTATAGTAATCGTTCCATCGCTAACCCGAGCTGTAGGTCTTTTCATGTGATCTCGTCAGTTGGCCTCGCCTCGCAGAAACCACATACACACACATTGCCGTCAAGACGACGAAGAAAGCCAGCCCAACACCGACTATAACAAAAGTGCTCCCGTTACTAGCCTTCGGTTGCTTTACCCCCATGTTTCCTTTTTCCAACACAACCGCAACGGTGGTGGTGTTTTTGGTGATCGGATCAAACACTCCGCATTTCCATATTTCGACTTTTCCGGTGTTTGGAATCAAAATTTCATACCTTGCAGGGAATTTCTTTGTAATCTCAGCCGAATCAATTCTTTTCGATAGGTTTTGTAGGTTGTAAACCACTTCTTTTTCGTCCAGAACTTCGATTAAAACGACGCTCATTTCATTTTCGAGGGAGAATTCCGAGAAAATGACCGTGCAGTTTGCAGCAGGAGTCTCGCCCTCAGTCACTTCAGTCGTGTTGGTACTGTTTACCGCCAGAAGTTCAACTCGGCTGAAGACATGTTCCTTTGACGCAACTTTGCACATACCAGATTCAAAAGAGCTGTTGTCCAGAGTGAAAACTTTTGAGAATGACGAACTTGAATTCCGATCCATTACCGAAAATCTTGTCATGTCATTTCCGTCTTGATCAAACCACCTGACCTTCAAATTCCCCGGTTTTGGAGCCCGTGAACTTGTACATGTCAGCGGAACATCATCACCGTCGAACAGGAATTTCCGATTCGGGGTCAGGGTCAGCGGGATCACGGTATCATCCATACAGAAACTCATGGGAGTGAAAACGAGCTGTGCCGTTTCATTGGCCCGTTTCACGCCGCTATAGCACAGATGAGGGGCATCTCTCCAACCTTCAAACATCTTGTACACGTAGAAATCGTCGCAATCGAACTTCTTCACAAAGTAAGTGCCCCTTACGACCGCACACCGATCATCGCCACTATCCGAGTTCTTGTCACTGTGAAGTAACCGGAACAGAGTGGTCCTATCATCGCCGCTATCCTGGTCCACCGCTACCAGCGCCATCTGGTAAAACCCGTTACAGTGCCCACGGGGTGGGCATTGCGTCTCATCGGGATACTCCTTGATAACGGTATACGGACCGGCATCGAATCTTATCCAATGTGTCGTTAGATCGATATCACAATCCCCACATGTACCTGGCCTATCGACTATTTCCGGATCAAACGAGCATCCTGTGAGCATGGATCTATCCCAGGCTACGTTGTCATGGATACCCTTGTACTTTGTGTTTAGCCCGTACGAGAGGTAACTCTGTGGGTCGGAGCAGTTGGGCGGGAGATCAGAGAGCATGGTCGGGGTGGAAGAAATGATGGGTTTGTGGCTGATAGCTTGAGCGAGGAGTGGGTTTTGTAGGACACGGAATGCGTGCGGAGTAGTGGAGAAGACAGCCAGGAGGAGGAGGGGGAGGGGAAGTGTGGATTGCATCATGGGTTAGCTGGGGGGAGAGGGGAGAATAATATATAGCATGATTGTAAAGGGACGATAAGAGGGGAGATAATAGTGATTATTTAGAGATTATTTGCGAAAAAAGGGTATGATTTCATTTCGCCACGTTTGCAGCGGTCCTCGCAGAGTACGAGAGTTGGCATTCTAATTCATATTGCGATAATCAATATGGATGGAATAATAATATGATCTTTATCTGTGTTCATGATGTACTGTGACAGCGGTAGTGTACAGGAACTTAGGTTATAAACTCAGAGTCAGCTTAGGTTATCAACTTAAGTTAGGTAACAAACTAAAGTTAGGTTTCAAACTCCAGCTAGAGCTGTTCAATCCTAATTCCAACAGCAAGAAATGTTACTGATGTATCACTGCTGGAATAATGAACTTTTTGAGGATATAATTAAATTTAAAGGTGTATCCTCAGAGGTTTTTTAGCAATCCATTAGCAAGCAGCCCATTTTGAACGGAATGTCGACTGAACTTCTTATTTTGCGAGAGACGCCAGTTAGTTTCGTCTCATTTCATTCGAAATGAATTTTTTCTGCACACCAATACAACATTATTCCATGCAGTATAATGACCTTCCATGATTGATTTTCAATATCATATTTATGATTTGTCTGATAAAAGTTAGGCTCCAATCATGAATAATGAATATGCAGTCAAAACATGATGTATGATGATTTAAGTAGGGTGAGACAGAAATCAGTCCAAAAACTTGGACTAGAAAGTATCGGTCCATATACTTATTGGGCATTTTGGAGGCAAAAAGGGGGCGCTTNTGCACACCAATACAACATTATTCCATGCAGTATGATGCTTCAGTGATTGATTTTCAATATCATATCTATGATTTGTCTGATAAAAGTTAGGCTCCAATCATGAATAATGAATATGCAGTCAAAACATGTATGATGAAAGATGGTTTGAGGAGGGTGAGACAGAAATCGGTCAAAAAACTTGGACTAGAAAGTATCGGTCCATATGCTTATTGGGCATTTTGGCAAAAAGGGGCGCTTTCGGGGCGAAAAGGGGCACTCTGGGGCGGAAAGGGGGCCAAAAAGGGGGCGTTTTTGGGGCAAAAAGGGGGCGTCGGCGGAGTAGTAAATAGCCGCTCATTGCTTGTATAAAAATTTCATCACCAAATTGAAGAACTTATCAATACCGTAGTGGTAGTGATCTAACTCTAAATTAGAACCATCTTAATTCGGTTAAAACACCCACCTCGTACTCTCCATGAAACAGCCGTATATCCTCAGACTCTGAGAAACCTCGCACAGCTTCAGCCATGTGGACCAATGCAAACCCTCATCATTTGTAAGCGAACCCCTCAGTAAATCACTTGGACTGAAAATTGATAACGTTAATATGTATCACATTTATTACAAGAGAACAAGAGGATTGAATTTCAAGAAGGTAGTTGGTTATTCCTGGATTTTTTATACTTTTTCCAAGAATTCGCCAAATTTTCTTTCTGGTGCTTTTATAATCCAGGGTATTTCGATGCAGTTCATGAAGAAAGCTGAGTGATCGTTGGTAATATCTTTTTGTATGATTTTCTGATCGATTTTGATTGCTCTCAGGCTATGTTTTTCGGAAGGAGTGTACTTAGTACAACACTTCTTCTGTTTGTCTACGAGTTACTGTTCTCAGGTAATTGCATAAGTTTGGCATGTGAATTTGAAACATTTTTACTGAATTTTTACTTGATTTTTATGGAGGTAATTGATTTTTCAATGGCAATCTGCACAATACATTTTCATTTTTGTACCAGTTTCAGTTAGCTTACCACATTACACCAATCCTAAAGTATCAAACTTCATTCACGTGAGATCAATATATGCTGGTGAATCGTGAAAAATCAGTAGAAAAATCGTGAAAAATCAGTGGAAAAACGTTTGATTCGCCAGATGCAACATGTGACCTTGAATACCACTTTATGACTAGAGTCGTGTCATGACCGGCAATTCAGTGCCTAACACTAAAAGAAAAGAGCATTTCTTCCAATGATCTTGTATGTTCTCAGCGAATTCCAATGCACATTATATGTATTGTTCTCAAATCAATGACAACTTTGCTCTGACCTTATCAGGGAAGGGAAACGCTAAGAATTGCTCTGGAGGTAGATGGAAGGATTCTGGTTCTAGTTCTCAATAGAAACAGGTAGTATATGTGCTACCTACTGTCGGCGCCGCGCAATCGTGATTCCTCGCCAGGGTGAAATCCCGCCAGCGAGGTTAAGGAGCAATCCTTCAAAACAGGTAGAAGGTACTCCTCACTGATTTAAGATTTTGATCTACGGTGCCTGAACATTTATGTTTTCTCTCCGGTTCCCTGGCGCCACTAAGGCTAACATAGGTTCCACTTTCAAGGTTTGATGACTTAAGAGATGAATTCACCAACTAACTCCGAAACTCTGCTGTTCATGTTGCTCAAGAGCTGTTTCTATCAATTAAAGTTCTCAGTTTCCCTCATTCAACTACATGTTCAACTACATCATTTCCAGTGAGGTATCGACCCTACCCAGAGTCCTGGTTCAGAGCCCTTCACTTCGGCTCATTCCTCAGCGTCGAGCACCTTCATGTCAATACCAGGTAAATGGTAATAGCTAGATATAGTGGGGATACCAGGTAGTGGGGATACCAGGTAGTGGGGATACCAGGTAATAGCTGGATACCAGGTAATGAACAATCAGGATGTCATTGCATTGAGTGGCCTCTCAAAACAGGAAATCATTCCTTGATATTATTTAAAACTTGTTATCATTCTGTAAAAAGTGAAAAATTTCTCTGCCTTTGTAAACTGATACAATGATGAGAGGGAAGTATAATATCTTTGACGAATTTTGCAGAATATGGCAACAGATAAGACATGTTCTAGTTGGCTGTTGAGTGTTGGCACATTGCCAAATTCTGCACAATTGTCTTTCAGAACTGCATGATATAACCCGTGTTTCAGGGTCATGTAGATGATGAGTCTGATGTTTTCTCACTGGTGGTGGTGTCACTCTGTGATGGAATCAGGTAAAGACTATATACTTGTCACGATTTCTGTTTTGTTTTTCACAGCTGTCGCTATGATGGATCAGGAGGGTTACACAGATTTTCATCTCTGATAAATATAATTTGACACTTCTGATCAATACACGTGGATCACAGAGTTCACCTTAGGTGACCCTTCTGATCCACGTTGCGATATCCATGTCGTGTATGGATCAGAAGGGTGAAATAGTATTTTTCTTCCCGTCTGACCCACCTACGGGGGCTCCTACTCCATTATAGTGAGACTGCATCCACAACTGTCACAGTCTACCGCTGTCACGACTGGAAGTTTATAACAGTGAAACGCGCTGTATTGTCACGTGACAAGTTTCTCCACGAGCAACTTTCTCCATGGCAGTCAAAGAACCATGATTCTCATTCAGTACTGACAGTGACACAGACAGAGATTGCAAATGCTTATATAAAATATAAGTAATAATCAACTTGAACTAAAAGTAGCTATTCGTGATCCGGTCATCACTGCCAACTTAAGAAATTTTCACTTGTTTGCCGGTATGAACTATATCTCAGCGCTGTTCACTCTATCCACCAGCCTATCTTGGGCGATGGTTGATGCGAGGTTCTATCTCCTACAGTCTAATGGGGAGAATGGGAATAACATAAGTGGGCTTCTCGTAGCAGAAAAAGTAGGATCAAGAAGTACTGGATTAGTATGTGTCGAGTATGGCTATCGTTTTGATGAGGTAGCAGCCACCGTCATTTGCAGAGAAATGGGACAAAGTAAATCAGTGTCTTGGCACAGTAGTGAACAATCCATCAACAACATGCTAGCAGCACTGGTAAATGTCCGCTGCACTGACCCGACCAAATCATTTTCAATTACCTGCTCATATTCGACCCCATTTAGTCCAGGATTACATTCTTATTACAGCACTAGCCACTACGCTTACTGTAACATATTCGTACATCTAACATGCTCAGATGACTGTAAAGAAAACTATTACAAGAAGTCTGGTACTTGCAAACCATGTCCCGTGGGAAGTCTGTCTGTCACGGGTTCAACAACTTGTCTCTGCGAGGCTGGGTCATACTTCAACATTGGAAAAGACGAGTGTGAGAAATGCCTGGCCGGTTACTATGGCATAGAGGGGTTAACCGAATGTCTCAAATGCCCAACCGGTACTAATTCCACTGAGGGTGCCACATTCTGTTTGTGTCCTCACGGCCAGTACTTTAGTCAGGGCCACTGCAAAGAGTGCCCTCCCAACAAGTACAGCAAGGGTAACCTCACGGAGTGCATTCCCTGCCCACCAGGGTCTCACAGTGAGGCAGGTTCTCACACCTGCAACTGTTCTGGGGGAATGTTCGAGAACAATGGAACATGTGAGGTGTGTCCCACGGATTACTACAGCTACACCGGCAGCACAAGCTGCACCAAGTGTCCTGGGGAATACAAATCTGCTCTGTACCAGTCGTTCTGTGTGTGTCCACCAGGACTCTACTGGAACAGGGTGAAGAGAAACTGTACACAATGCCCGGTGAACCAATACAACCCATTCTCCAACAAGACATCCTGTATCCAGTGCCCGGAACTCGCCACTGCACCGGCCGGTTCCACAACTTGCTACTGTAAAGCTGGATACATGGTAACTACTGACTTATACGACCGTCAGATATGTGAGATATGTCCAGAAAACACATTCAGCGGGAAGGGAGCAACTAAGTGTCTCCTATGCCCACACTTCAAGGCGGCAGCCCCGGGGTCAGAGTTCTGTTACAGATGCTCCCTTGGTCAGTACTGGGATAACCACACTTGTATACAATGTCCGGAACACCTGTATGGAGATGGAGTCCATTGCTTTGAATGTCCCCCTGGATTTGGTGTAGAGAGCGGCTTCTGCTACAAAGACACTGACATTTCCAGTCCTCTGGGGAGACTTGGCAGTGGCAATGAAGGAGTGGTTTCCTGGTTAGTGATCTTAACGGTGATCTGTTTGGCGATTGTTGTCTGTCTGGCGGCTGCTGTCTGTAGAATAGTGGGAATTGTGAGAGGTCTTATCGCGAGGATGAAGCAAGGAAAAGGGGAGCGAGTGGAGGCTGATCAAGTGGGTGAAGAGGGAGGGGAGAGAATCCGACTCCAGAATATTCTACAGTCAGATAAAGTGCATGATGGGGCGGAATCTCCAGGCTGCTCTGCTGAGTGCAACACAAGGGAGGGACAGACCAACATGAAACATCTACGAACACATTTGATCAATTGCAGATAAATTTTTTAACAATGATTTTTTGAAGTTGTCAATTTGTGGAAATTGTTTGGAAACGTCAACTAAACACGGGCCAAATCTAAACTCTGTGGAATTTCGGAGTCAAAATTATATCATTATCTTGATACACCATCAGGGATCCAGATTCCAGATAGTGAAAAAAGTGAAAATTTTATTTGTGTAAACTTATAAATTGAAAATAGTTAGTTAAGAAGACTATTTATTGTGGTGTGGGTGTCACAACTGTTTTTGTGTTCGGAGAACTGCGCGGTTGTTCTCAAAGATCAAGCTCTTGCGATCCGATAAATCACGCTCTAACATTGTGATAGGTATCAAAATAAAAATCTCTTAATTTGATTTGATTGTTCGAACACTTGGCAACAGAACATTATCCACAGGGGCAAGATTCAGTATGGAAGGGAAAAGTACATGATCCGACCTGTTAACAGTTTCCATGACAACAGCAAATCTGACAACAATGCCGTCTACTGGAGATCTGGTTACAACGATTACCATGGCGACCGTGACGAACATGACACCGAAATGAGACGGAGAATTGAGAGGATTCACGAGGTGTATGAGGAGGAAGAAGGGGAAGAGATGGAATTCGGTCACTTGGACTTGGAAGATTCAGGTGATGACTGTCACGTGTTGAACCATGGGTCACGCACGCGCCGAGGGTCACGCGTGAGTTAAACGCACGCATCTTCACTGCGATCATGAAGTGTTTTATAGTGTCACTCTTGTTCAATTTCCCGTCCGGATGTAATTGGTTTTTGGCATTGATTGACCATCCACAAACTCATCAACAGACGAAGGAGGGGAAGAAAGAGTGGAAAACGAAGAGGGTAAAAACGAGAAAGAAAGACGTCATACAGAAAATGACATGATCAAAGGAACTCGGCAAGATCATCAGGCGCATCACCGTTCGAAACGTCTGACGTCGTACACGATGGATCAGCGGGAGATAATGGCGGAGAATACTCGTGTCTTACGGAGGAGATTCCTCAAGATCTCCATGGTGATAGACAAATCGCAACATGATGTACTAGGTGGGGTATAATAATGATTAATGAGTTATATTTGGAGGGAATAATAAATGGGGGAGACATGGGGGGAAATGAGTACTTAAATTTGGGGAAATATTGGGGAGGATATAAATTTTTTATAATTGATCGTGGTGCTCTAATTATGGCGTTCTGATAGTAGCACTAGAGCGCCACTAGGATCTATAGTGGCGATCCATAGTAGCACTAGAGCGCCACTAGAATCTATAGAGGCGATGTCGTCAATGCTGATTTCTCAGGGAGTGATGTGCAGGTGTCAACAGACTTCGCAGAGGACACGGTCAATCATATTGCCAGTGTTAGTACACGTGTTCTGGCTAGTTGTAGCGGAGTGCGATAACTGACCCCGGCCGACAATAACGGTCATTGACTGCTCCGTCGATGCTCCTTTTTGCCCAAAAATGCCCCTTCTTTGCCCCCTTTTTGCCCCCAAAGTGCCCCCTTTTCGCCAGTTAACAGTTAAATTACAGAAAGGGTTAGGGTTAGGGCATGAGTTACTGTTATGGTTATAGTTAGGTTATGTCAAGAGTCAGGGGGTCAGTTGTCGCACTTTCAGTTGTAAGACTTGACACCACTAAAAATGAATAATCTAACAGACACGCCATCATAAGCAATACATAATCTACCGCTCTTGACACCACACCTGACGTGTCTTCACCTCCACAGAAGTACCTGCCGTATAACTTGGTTCCTGTCCTAGTGGAACTAATCATCTGGACAGAGAAGTCTCTCATTGACATGCCTAGCAAATACACGTGAGTCACGTTACCATGTGTGACGTGTGAGTGTGATTCACGTTATCATGTTACCTACTGGTTATGTGAGCGATTCTCAGTTAAGTGAGCGCTCCTAAGTATATGGTTATGTGAGGGAACCTTTGTAGGAAATGCCGGCCCTGAAAATAACGTTCTGCAGAGACATGATTTCCGTGAATGGTAACCACTTATACTGAGTAATTACTGAGGACCTAATTACTGAGTAATTACATCAATCATCTATCATGTTTGCAGGAGAGTGCTGGACGACCTGTCTATCTACAGACGTGATGTCCTCATGGTAAATGGTACCAGTGACATCTCTATCATGATCACGTGAGTAATACACCACAGTCCACAAACATACATACAGACACCACAGACACAGACATGACGCAGTCAATAAACAGAGACAGAACCCACAGAAATCACAAACAGACACAGATACCACAGGGCACAGTCCACAAACAGACACAGACACTATAGAAACCACAGTCCACAAACAGACACAGGCAGACACACCCACACATAGTCAAAGATTGAAAGAGTTAGCGGCAATGATTCACCAGATTGCTCTTCCATCGAGAAATAGAAAAAATTCCCATCCGTAAAGCTTCATGGGCAATCATGGGAAATTTACATTTCAAGGGTCCTCGGATCAATTGATNTCCAATGTGAACTATGACACAGGTTAGATGATCTATTTGTTACCATGGCAACTATCATAATATGGGATTTAGCTACCATGGTGAATCAGATATTACAGATCGCTACCGATTAGTAAAGTGGTAACTGACAACTGTGAAGGTAACAGCTAAACGGTAACAGTACATACTTGCAGGTAAGGGTGCTAAACAGCCATACCTTGCAACTCTCATAGCACATGAGATCGGCCACGTACTCGGGATGTATCATGACATTGATCCGGTGAACACAAACGAGAACGGAACTTGTGACTGCCCATGTGAGTGTGTGTGTGCGTGTGCGTGTGCGTGTGTGTGTTTGTGTACTGTGTGTTTGTACTGTGTTTGCATTGTGTAGTCTTGTGTGTGTGTGTGTTTGTGTGCGCGTGTGTGTGTGTGTGTGCTGCTTTGGGGTTATAATTATCCCTTGCCGCCAGGTCGTAAGGACGGTTTCGGGGCCAACTACACGATCCCCGACTTCTGTGGGAGGGATGACAGATGTGTGCTGTATCCTACCATAAACAGGGATTACACCTACTTCAGTCTGTGTTCGCGACGGTGAGAGATGAAACACACGTTGCATTAACCATGGAATCCCATTGATAAAATAATTAATAATAATCACATAATAATTGATAAAAATTAAAAAACACACTTCATAATAGATGGAAACCACACTTTAATCAACAGATTAATTTAGGAATATAACGAGCAAACGGTTTCCATAGCAACACTTCCAGTCAGACTGTCAGAGTCCACGGTTTCCATAGCAACTACACACTTTCACTCAGAGTGCTAGAAGAGCAGGATCATCACAAGTGTCTGCACAACGCCCCAACCTCCACACTCACACCACGGTGTGGCAATGGCGTGGTGGAGGTGGATGAGGAGTGTGATTGTGGATCGACCGAGGACTGTCCCCTCCTGGACCCGTGCTGTGAGATTGGAACGTGCATGCTCAAGAATAGCAGTGATTGTTACACGGGGCCTTGCTGTGATCAGGTATATTGAACGGTTCGCGATGCTCCCAATTATAATCACCGCCTAGGCGCTTCAGAATCGATTTTTTTTGAAAAAATCGATTTTTTGTCGACAATTTATCGATAATAATCGGTAATTAGAGTTGGATTTTCAATCGCCCTAGTTGCCCTCAATTCTTCCATGTTTACAGGGGGTTTGAACCCCGCTACCGGCTTAAACACACCTCCTGACTTCACAATACCTATGGGTTTACATCTCAAATTTGATTGTAATAATTAGAAGTTTTGATAAGTTTAAAACTTATGAGCATTGGACCTTGGGTGACGGGTATTCTTAAGGAAACAGACACACCACTAGCACTAGCATTATTGAAATTGTTGAAAATCTATTGAACATGTTACTGAAAATTTATTGAATTAATTGATTGAAAATTTTAACCCACAGTTGTTTCCCTCTCTCAGTGCAAGTACAGGAAGAAAGGGTCTGTGTGTCGAGAAAAGGCTCCCGGTATGGAGTGTGATTTGCAGGAGAAGTGTACTGGGAATACTGCCGAGGTAATTACTAATTAATTACTGCCAAGGTAATTACCTAATAATTAATGACTGCCGAGGTAATTAATAATTTATTACTGCCGAGGTGATGACTAATTAGGGCATGACATCTGAAATTTCCCATGATATGACCGGACCTTTTTTTCGAAAAAAAAGCGGGTTTTCATTTTATCGATATGAATCGAGTGAACAACTTTTGAGAATGAGGTTTGTTTCAAATCAGAGACAAACCCACATGATATTGTTTTTAGTACTATGTCTCCATAACAGTTCACTAGCTTATCAATGACGAGTGACATTGTAATCGCACGCGTCTCAAGTATCACAAATACAATTGTGACCGAATGTGACTCAGTAATGTCTCAGTCATGTCTCAGTCATGTTTCTCTGTGACCGAATGTGACTCAGTAATTTCTCATTAGTGTCTCAGTAATGTCTCTTTTTGTTGTTTCGCAGTGTCCATATGACATCTACATCCAAGACGGGAGAAACTGTCAGGACGAAGGTACAGACTCCGGATTCTGTTCCAACGGCGACTGTCTTACACTACTTAGTCAATGCAAGGTACATTATTTGATCTTTGCTCTACAACTTTGCATTTCCTAACGTCCACTTTGCAATGTTCTTGGGGGACGTCGGCAGAGCTGCCTAAAGCGCAGCAGCCAACTTTGTAACTTTAATCATCGTACCTACCCTTTCTTTACCTTTGTTCACAGTGTGAAGGATGATCGTTTTCATCATGATATTTTTTCAAAATGAAGAGGGTTTAATATGGCTTCATATCCTTTTTTTCACCGGTGAAGATCAATTGTATCCTCTGTCCCAGTATGTATTCGGAGAAAATGCCACTATCGGCGACCAATCGTGTTGGGACGACAACATGAAGGGGTATTGGCGGGGAAATTGTGGATATGACGTAGATACAGCCACAGGGTCGGTTTCATCCTACAAGAAGTGTGAGGAAAAGTAAGTGTGTAGGAGAGAGAAAACAAGTGTTTTGAGATTCTTGAAAGGGTGTGTCTTGAGATTCGTGAGAGAGTACGCGACAGTACGCATCCCGAGCTCGGTCTGAAATAAGTTCTAAAATTCGTCCTATGATATTTCCAATTTATCACGCCCAACAGAGTTTTCCTTGTGTCAAGGCTCAATCAGTAATTGACTCGTATAAAATCTTGAAACATATGAGTGCCCACTATGGATCAATCCACAGGGACAGATATTGTGGCCTCCTCATGTGT
This sequence comes from Beroe ovata, assembly GCA_946803715.1. Taxonomy (NCBI): domain Eukaryota; kingdom Metazoa; phylum Ctenophora; class Nuda; order Beroida; family Beroidae; genus Beroe; species Beroe ovata. The sequence continues at coordinate 28,234 of CAMPET010000120.1, forward strand.
AAAATAAACAGAGTGGACGAATCCGCCAGTAGAGAACGGTCGAGAAGGTTCTTTGATTACGCTCGACAAACTATTTCCTTTTGGAACCCAACTTCCAACAGCAGCCACCCTGAGAAGTGCTGGTAAAATATTCCTTGTGTTTGAGTAAGTTCAATTTCATCGTGATTTTAATGCACTCGAACACTTCCTTGCAATTTATTTGAAAAATATTTCCTTGTATTTGACTACATCTACTTCAGTGCGATACGGCTAAGTCCCAGTGATCAGTTTACAGATGTGGGTGACGATGAATGGCTCGGATTTGTGGACATGGGTCAGGTGCAAGACTACACTGCATGTGGAGATATGCTATTCTGTAAAAAGTAAGCCAAGTGACACAAATTATGTGCCATTTAAAGTCAAACGTGTCAGAATGTCACCATAGCAACTCCTTATCTATAGTAACGTGTGCTGTAACGTGTACCACCCCTACTCAGCAACATTTGCTGTAACGTGTACCACCCCAGTAACGTGTGCTGTAACGAGTCACTATGACAACATAACGTGTACCACACCCAGCAACAGTTGCTGTAACGTGTACCATCCCAAGCAACATGTGCTGTAACGTGTCACCATGACAACATAACGTGTTCCACCCCCAGTAACGTGTGCACGTACGAAGCACCACGCGCGTGTCCCAAGCACAACGGAACCGAGTGTTACGGAAACGGCGTGTGTAACAACGAGAACACGTGCACGTGTAACGATGGGTGGGAGGAGGTGGCGTGCTCCGTGAAAAGTCAGAATGGAGGAAATGATGAGGGTAGTGGAGGTGAGAAGTTCTTGATAATTTAGACCCGAATTTTGACCATTAATTCTTGACATTGCTGGAGAATATTGTGGTGGCTTGGATATTGTGAGAATTCTGATATTGATCTCATAATCTGCTCGAGTGAATTGTCAGGATTGTCAAGATTGTGAATTTCGAGATTCATTTCGTGAGAATCCAAAGACTCGATTTTCTTACTTTTTAACCTGGAGAAAGTCAAAAAGGTTATCAAAAAGTCGCCCACTGAGCTCATACATTATCCCCGTCACCCCAGGCTTCGGAACGACAGTGATCGTAGTGGCAGTAATTCTTACTGTGGTAGTTTTAGCTCTGGCTGGTGCTGGTGCCTTTGTGGTGGTGAAGAAAGTAAATATCCCTAAACTGCTGAGGTAGGAAGATGGTCGAAAACACAAACTGCAGGCACAAGTACCTACTTTATTTTAAGTTAATCTTGAAAACGAACCAGCTTTGATTTTTGTCCTTCTCCTTACGTTTCGTCATAAATGACAGTTTTTTTCGAATTTAAGTTCAGCTTTGCTCCTCTAATCCAACATCTAATCCCCAGGCCGAAGCTGTCACCGCCATCTCTCGTAATAGAAAACAAAGCAGCGCCCTCCACCCCATCAGACGCCTACAGACCAGCACCGAAACGCCCTGCGCCCCCTGCACGTGCAGCACCATCCCGGCCAGCGCCGACTACTGCACGTGCAGCACCATCCCGACCAGCGCCTAGTACTGCACGTGCAGCACCAGCTCCACCAGCGCCGACTACTGCACGTGCAGCACCAGTACCACCAGCGCGCACGGCGCCAGTTTCACCACCGACACAAGATGATGTGACAGTGAAAATGTCCCAGATATATTCTCGCAGATTGAGGTGGGAAATAAGTTTGTTTTTTGAGGATTTCCAACGTTTTAGAACCGAAATGGCCATAATCGGGGCCCAAAAAGGGGTTAACAAATATCCTTTTCAGCCAAGAGAAGCTGAGTGAATATTACTGAAAAGACGATTATGAATCATCGCTAGGATGAAGCCAATCTCAAGTCGAGAGAGCGTCATTGAGAAGTATTGTACCCAAATTCGGCAATGAGACAGTTGACGATGGCCGACTACCTTGTTATTGTTGATGAATAACATAATGGGCGTGGCTAAAGGGATGATATTAGTTGTGGAAGGGTATTAGTTGTGGAAATAGTGGTTTATGAGCGCTTTATGAGCTTAATTCTTGTCAAGATAGTATTGGACCGTCATTGTATGACATGAAGACTTTTTGATTCAAAAAGTCTCCGATTTATATTTTACAAAATTAACCTATGCAGTATAGTTACGGAGTGCCATTTTAACTGCTCTTCACACCAAGTTATTGCTTTGCTTCCAAGTGGGTGCTTTTGTTACTTTGTTTTCCATGAGACAAAAGTTTCGTGCTCAATGTATAGTGTACACTGTGTACCGATATATACATTTTTTCAAGAAGTTTATACCTACATTGTACATGGTACACACCATTGTTCTCACTGATGACCGATGATCAATTCATGACTTTTGATGAACCCATCAACCCACTACAGAGCAGTATAATATGAATCAATCATCAGACATCAGTAGGTATATAACGGGTCTCCTTATCTCACCCGTCTATTCACAGCTTCAGTAAGCTATATTTTGTATTTATCACGAACAACTCTTAATAAATTTCCAATATTATCTAATTTAAAGTAGGCTTAATTATCGGAATTTAACATTTCTCTGCTCGTTTTGAGCATATCGCCTATCCTCAAATCGCTAATAACCTGCATTTAATTTTAAATTTATATTCAATTAATTTATAGCTGAACGCAACTGTTTATCAGGTAAGAACTTATAAATTTTCCATAGCAACGCAGGGCTTTGCATTGTTAAAGAGCTGGGGTTGGAAACTTTGCTCACTCATTTTTCGATTTTTATAAACCGTGTGTTGCTCTTCGAATCAAGTTGTCTCTTCTATGAAGTCACTGACCGTGTACGTTAAGCTCTCGGAATTAAGTTCTATGAATTCATTTTTGTCAGACTATTGAAACATTCATTCGTTTCGATTTTTATAATTTTTTGTGTGATTACTTTCCGAATAGAGTTTTCTCTTAAACAATGAATTCATTGTTAATATTCATCGTTATTAATAGGACTGTTGCATTTCAAATTGTAAACCGGCATCACCTGGGCATTGCAAGTGTGACCAATGACCATTGGGCATAGGCCATATCATAATTATTATCATCCCAGAAGACACAATAAGACAGCTGGAGCACTGTACAGTCGCCATGCAGGAACTACATACAGAGTACACACAGTGTAACAATGTGAGACGAGGATGTTAATCAATATTCACGTCAAATCAGGTAAGAAAGGTATAATATATCTGCTGGAGATCAGACAGACCTAAGAAACCGCGAGTTCGAATACAGAATATGTGGATGTCGCGCCCTACGCATATAATGTGACGCGCGCAAGATTACAGTATTGTTTACAGAGTGAATGGCATTGCTAATGTGGGGAAGCGAGGAGACATACACAGACCAAACTATATTCAGGAGTATTCATGAAGATTATTTAGGAGCTCATGTTGCCTACCACTGTAAGCTACCATAGCTGGCGTTGCCGCTAGCTCGTAGGGGAACCTATTTAGTGATCTATGAGTACGACAGTCTAAAATCTGCAATCTGCGTTACCTCGTGTGTATCATGTATGAAGTTCATTTAAGTACTCATATTTCAAACTATGAACTATGACTACTTTACAATAAGTCCCACAACTTAATCCTACCACTAAAGTCCTAATCTATCTATCACTCCTATATAATTTTTCCCAAAACCAAATAAGATTTGGTTGTTTCTGTCCGCAGCATCTGGTGTTCTTTACCTTAAAANCAATGAATTCATTGTTAATATTCATCGTTATTATTAATAGGACTGTTGCATTTCAAATAGTAAACCGGCTGTTGCATTTCAAATAGTAAACCGGCATCACCTGGGCATCGCAAGTGTGACCATTGGGCATATGCCATATCATAATCATTATCATCCCAGCAGACAAGAAGACAGGATCGCACTGTATAGTCACCATGTAGGGACTCAGCTACCTAGACAGTACACTCTGCGGCACAGTTTGGAACATTGAGACCAGGATCTCAATTCTCATTCCAGGTATCAATATTGACATCAAATGAGGTAAGAAAGGTATAATATCTGCTGGAGATCAGACAGCCCTAAGAAACCGCGAGTTTACAGATGTGGACGTCGTGCCCTACGTATATAATGTGACGCGCGCAAGATTACAGTATTGAGTGAATAGCATTGCTGGGGAAAGCAAGGAGACACAGACCAAACTATATTCAGGAGTATTCATGAAGATTATTTAGGAGCTCAAGTTGCCTACCACTGCAAGCTACTATAGCTGGCAGTGTTGCTAGCTCGTAGGGGAACCTATTCAGTGATCTATGGGTACGACAGTCTAAAATCAGCGTAACCTCGTGTGTATCATGTATGAAGTTCATTTAAGTACTCATATTTCATTCTATGAACTATGAGCACTTTACAATAAGTCCATCAACTTAATCCTACCACTAAAGTACTAATCAGACTACCACTGTTATTAGTCCTAACTCAGTATGACACAAATTACAAAATTACCTTCACACGACGCCCGAAGAGTGAAGACACCGCTAGTGTTTTGTTCATGTCCAGTGCCCATCAAAACGCAAATTGTGTAACCATGACGACAGTAAATATCCCTGTTAATAAAATTAGTACATTACTTAAATTACTTCGGTATATGTTTGATCTAGTATCTATAGCGTCGATATAGTTTGTTGATTATCTTCTTCATTTTTTGACACAAATTTGTAAGTTGATGTTCAATGAACAAAATGAATTCGAAATTTCCTTAGAAAAAGAAAAATGCATGCAGTTTTCGATTTGTGCACGAATGAATTTCTATGGAATCGCCGATCCATGAATATTTATTCATGCAAAAATTTCTATTTGCCAGCAAAACAATTGGACACTGCACAGAGCAAAAACTTCCAGTTTTTGACATGCTTATGCACGATCACTGGCCTGTTGATAAAACTAAATCGATTGATTGCTTGTTATTAAAGGAAATAATTTTAAAACTGTTGTAATCAGGATTCGCTTTCCTCCAAAGTTTTAAATTTTCGTATAGTTGTGAAGTTTTCTTAGTTCAAAGAAATTGGAATCAAAAGTATTATAGGTACTTCGAAGGACTAACGAAATATCAATTTCATTCCAGAAATTTGATGCCAGAATTCGTTACTCAAACTTCTAAATTCATATGTGATTTCGATATCTTATTTGTAATGTCAAGAGTATTATAGGTATTGTACGTTATCAAATTCCCTTTCACAATTAAAGTACTACGGTCGGAGTCAGGAAGGGTGGACCATTTGTAGCATGTCCAAGGGCCGACGGACATTACCTGTCTTTAACTTGGATAATGACCTTCCTTGCACATACCACAGTTACATCACACCAGTTATCCTGGTCCCGCCGTGATCATTTCAAGTTAAGGTCGAGAACTATTTGAGAATATGCATTATGCAGGGTTTAAGACTTGTAGGGATCTGACGTACACATTCTGAGATTATGATCAGTTGAGTCTAAAACACTATACTAAGGGACACAAAATTCACTCAATAAGAACAAAGGATACACTTACCTACTAAGACGACCATAGTCACGGTCTATTCTANCACACTGGTCGGTTTATACGTGTCATGTGTGAGGATTCTGGGTAACAGAAGTCATTCTTCCTTCCTTCGGTATATGTCTTGCATATTCCTCGGTCTTATCTTATAACATTTGCTCTACCTTATAACCGTATCTGTTGAACTAATAATAATACTATAATACTATATATAATAACTATAATAACTAGCCAATAAAACTAAAGGAAATACTGCTGCATGTTGTCCCAATGATACAAAATTATAGTAAAGGTAGGTAGGTAAAACTAAAGTACCTAAGCAACCTTCTTAATTAAAACATATTGCTAATCATAACCTACCATATACGAATCGGTCGCAAAAATGTTTTTAATATTTGGTCACGTTTGCTGCCAATTTCATTGTTAAAACTTATCGGATTCACATATGGGGTTGCTGTAGGTAGGTAGGTCTGTAGAAGGTTTGCAACTCACAGATGTACACAGATGTACACTGATTCCAGCAGTATATAATGAAATTTTTGACTTTTCGGAATTTTGATTGTATATTTTTTATAAATTTCTTTTTACTAACTGTAAATGTTCAGACAGCTGATGAGCCTATAAGGCGAAACATGTCCTGTCAACCAGCAACCTGTGTATTCACTGCTTCACCGAACAACGCACTGTGTCCATGAATAATGATTCCAGAAGTACCTAAATATTTTGCTACTTTTACAAATATCGGGAGTAGCCATGACATCCTATACCAAAATCAAGTCGAAATGCTTGTGTATGCTCAATCAAATTGTGTTGACAAGAGAAAAGGTGTTAACTTACTAGTAAAAGTCATGTGATGAACTTGCTGAAAAACCACGTGTATTGAAGGACCATGTGATACATACAAATCGCATGTTATTGCCGAATTCTAATTGGAAAACACGTGATTTGCACCTGACTGAAATTTATTCACGTGATGTGGAATTTATAAAAGCAGGGGGTCATATTTGGTTGGGACAAAACTGCTGAAAATGGACAGTGGACATCGACAAAGGCATTCCAAACCTCGAAAATTCTAGAAATGTTCAAATTACGCTCATTTAAAAAAACCATCGAATGCTGGATTGTTAAAAGGTAAAACTCGAAACCAAAACATGTGAAAGTCCACCGTTCAAAAGTAAATTCTTTTGCCCTCCATCTCTTTGCTTTTCAGCAGCTTAGGCAGTAGGAAAACGTGCAATTAATGCCCAATTGAAACGCTTTGATTTTCAGAAGTCGCAAGATATTTTGGAATGATCAAGTATCCTTCAGTATTGCGTTAATCAAATGTCTCCTAGGCGAGTTATACATTGAGAAAAACTCAGATTTCAAAATATTCAATTTCTGCCATGATCTCAGCGCATAACCTTAACAGTTGGATTCCATTTTCAGCTGAGACATATATTTTAGACGCCCGAAATGTCATCGCTCGGTTAATAATTCTATACCAGCTATACTATGTCGATTTGTCATAGCGTCAATGTCAGAAAATCGCAGTTTTGAATTCAGATACATCTGAGACGAATTATTGGATTTTGAAGGGTCGAAACCAAAGGCTGCATTCTAAGCATGTCAATTGTCCCAAGTTCATCAGCTCCATTACGAACTTGATTAGTATCCTATCAGAGCCTGCATGCTGACCTGAGCTATTGCATGCTATATTCTTCACGCACGAACAAGTTGTCTTATTTCGGAAATTAAGCATTCTGGAAGGAAGTTTTAACATCTGATTATCAACAGGAAGCCTTGACATTATTATTAACAGTTTTATAACAAGTATCGCATTTTATATTTTGCATCTGATTTTGCATGGTCCATTGTGTTTGATCTTCGTATTTGCTGTGCACAAGAACAATAGTAGAATGTAATAAAATATAAGTGTGTGTGAGCTTATTGGAGGACATGTTTCTTAAGCAGGATATCTGATTAACTTACCTTTTAAAGATCAACATGTGTACATCATTGATATATCATATATGTGGAGTATTGTCGCTTCAGGAAGACAGCGACAGCTCATCTCTGAGACTTTAAATAGATTCTACCTTTATATTCCTACTTGAACGGATTTTAACAAAGGAATCCTTCTTCCACCTTACTATAAATATGCTGAAGAAAATATTCATCCTTCAAATCCAGAGTGGCTGTAATAAGCTTAGCAAGGATAAATAAGTGTAAATTGTAGAGAATTCTAGATAAATAGGAAAATATAAGTTGAGTAAATGATATACCTAGGTAAAAACCTACACTAGGCTGCTGCACTGTTTTCGCCATACCTAAGGTTTAACCCATGTTTCTGTCATCACATTTGCATAGAATATTATAAATTCCGTTTTTAACTCCATGTCTCTTCCTCCAGCTTCTCCCTATAAATATCATTCTCCTCTCTCAGGGAATTTACTATGTTTATATTTACTTACCTTATAATAATGAATTGTTATCTACAACGCCTGACAACTTTAGAATCGTATCAGTTTCACTACAGTCAGAATGTGACAAGGAACTAGCTTAATTTGGTGCTTTGTTCTAGCCACTTTAGGTTTTCATGGTCTTAATTTGGTGCTTTGTTCTAGCCACTTTAGGTTTTCATTGTTCTCCTTCGTGGTCTTCTTCTATTTCAAACATCAGAGCTATGCTTCAGCCTCAAGAACTCATCTTGGTTTCATCCAAGGGTTCACTAACCTGACTGCATATTTTTGAAGATAATCCAATGTGATCTAACAAGTTGATTTAACAAGTAAAATTGAGGTCAACGCATCTTTGATCAACCCCTGAGTTTTTACACTAATACCTTCATCGGTTCAAAGACCAATTCAAGTTATTGTGTACACATAATCAAACTAGCCATCTTTTGATGTACCTATCTTAAGACGATCATGAGGTTCTTTATATAATAACAAACTCAGTGAGTATAAGTTCATGTGCCAAATATGAATATAATGACTTGTTGTTGGATGTTTGAGGATATACTATAATAGGTACATTCTGGTCTTCAAGTATAAGGGTACTTCGTCATTTGTTTCATAGGGCAGTATTCAATGATGTAGGTACATGTAGTTATCTTTGAATGTAGGGCGTAGGTAGCAGTAGAAGTTTTTTGTTTAACAAGCGTCATCTCTTGTAAGTTTATCCTGCAGGTAATTGTAATCACCGATCTGTGATTGATGAATTACAGGATTTTACCTCCAACTTCCATGAGCTTTGCAAGTTGCAGTCCACCACTTTATAAAAGTGGTGGAGCAAGCAGCAGTGACATATGAAGATTTTTATAAAGTTCATTTTTAAAAAATGACTCTTACTCATGGCAATGCGAGCATCAGCTTTTCAGCAGATTGGATAGCATGCAGAATCCAGCTTGTTATTGAAAACACATATATTTTAGACCGTGCAGAAGGTATGCAATTGACGATCACGTGACCTTGACAACAGACACGTGACCGCAGTTTAACGCCACGTGTCTGCAATAACAAGAATCACGTGATACGCGCGCACGTGTCACGTGACTCTGTGCAGCTAGGGAGATGTGTGAGTGCGGGAGAAAATCGCGCAGTTTCGAGAAAAGCTGCCACTTTTCTCTCTTTAGCTCTGACTGATGCGTCCGAATTGGTCACATAATCATTTTCTTTTGATCGTTATCGGATTAGGAATCACATACCAACACCAAAAAAGGCATTGGTATCCTTAATATTTATCCGCAGCTATACTAGGTCATTGAAATAGTAAAAACGCAACGCAGCCCATATTTTCTTATTTTAGACCAGCTTATGCATCATTACCCTCATTATATCATAGGCTTTAGTTCGCACAAAACATATTATTTTGTACAAAAAGGAACGGGATAGACTTATGTCAGTGAACTGCATGCACTATATGCAGGTTTGGCTTATTCATAGGTTGTTTGTGATTAAACAATGGAATGGTCGGATCAAATTTCTTCCGAATTTTCTGGCCTGATCCAGGGTATAATTAGGTTTTCTGCTATCGTGATACTACATAACTACATCAGTCATATATCCGATTGAGGAAAACATAACTCAATTTTTACAATCTTCCTGGTTCTGATTACCTAATTAGATCACATATAATATTCCTAGGTGTAATTATTATTGTATCTCATTATCATCGCTCAGAGAAGCGGCAACTCCATCAACCAATTATCCCATGTCCCAGAATGCCGGAATGCGTCTCAATTTTGTACAATTATTGTACTTTCCTATGTTTGAATATGTTTGCTTTTATTATAGGCCATCTGGGAGTCTAGTGATCCTACACTGTTATCGTGCTTACTCACCTAGCCTAGTGTGCAAGTTTTCGAGCAGTTTTGGTGAAGCTTGTCAACAGTTGTCTGAAGATGCTTGTTGTCAACAAATCACCTGATTGAACACACATGTAACATCAACTCCACATTACTAAACCAGTGGTCTAGTGTAACACCGTCTAAATTTCAAGCGATAATTTTTGCATGAAACTAGGTACCTACTCAACATTGGATTTCAGACTTCATACCTACAAGAATTTCAACAGCTTTAATACTTTCATATGATCATCTGGATTAGCTTGTTGACAATATAAGTTCTATAATATAATTTCTTGCTTATAATATCGGCATACGTTTTTGAGCAAGTTAGTACTTGAGTAGGTATCTACCTTGATCACTTGACGGTTTTGACAGAATAACAGTGCAGTTCGATAAAGACATGACGTACTCCTAGGTATAATAGATTGATGTTTGATTTACCAAAACTTTATCAATCCGGTAACTTCACCCGAATTTCTCCTCATGGGTATTCGATTTCACAATATTTACAACGTTTTGTCATCACATACCACCTAGGAACCTTATATTCATTGGAGTCTTGATCATTGTCCTTCTCAGCCGATTTAGGTTTGCATTGTCAACCAGATCTTATTGGTACCTATTCCCAACCATGCCTTCTGCTCAGATCAACTTATCAATAATCATTGCACCTGCTCGCCTTTATGATAACGGGTCCAACCCAATATTCGGAATTATATTCAGTGATTTCAATCAAACTGACTTCATCACTCTTGGTGAAGGGTAATTCAATCAAGTTTAAAATTTGATAGGACCTTATCAGCCAATAAGTTCAGATGCAGTTCTGACGTCCTAGGGACTCAGGTTTCAGGTAGCTTTAATATGACGTTGTAGCCAGATATCTTAGAAGCGTGTTATAGTCCCATGACTGTTGTATGCTAAGAGGCCAATTTAAACTTTCGTCCGGAAATATAGGTACCATATTTTCAAAAAGTCTAGACTTGTTCCATAAGAGGGCGCAATTATTTGAGTAGACTTCATACCACAGCTTCAATTGTAGGCTGTAATTCTAGTTATGACTCATGGTACAGAGTAATTTAGTATTTTAGGATCCATTTAGCATATTATGATGATTGCAAGGAAGATAATTTCATGTAATCCCTGGTGATTGTTCAGATATTTGCTGAGTTATAGTGACTACTTAAATCTTTCACTTACATTACATCTTCTAACTTCTTGATCCTTTTAAATGTTCTCTTCATGACTTATAGAGGGTTGGTCTAAACAAAGCATTTACCTAGTTTTATCGAATATCTGAGTACTTAAGCTGTCCTCCAATGTCTGATTCTCATGTTGCTGCAGAGATAGGTATGAGCTAGGAGACAGTTTTTGTTGCTTGTCTTTTTTCCATACCGGCGTTTTTTCGGTTTTGGTTTTCGATAGGCCACCAGATTGGCCGCAAAGTTTATGTTTGGGTTCTATCCATATTAATAAGGATACTTGGATAAGGTTTGAACTTTGAAGCATCCTATCACAGCATTTCTCTAATACCCGAGCCAATTGCAGCGTGACTCCTTCTCAAAATGGCAAAAAGACTGGTTGCGGCCATGGCCAAGTCCTTGGACCCCTACTTTGATCTGATCCTTGATGATGATGTTGCTGAAAACAGATGGCCACGAGTCCTCGACTACTACAAGAAGGCAGGACACCAAAGTATCATGTGCCAGTCCCTGAACAGACAGAGATTTGAGGACTTGAAACATCTCCAGACAAAGAATGGCTGGACTCTAGCTAGGGCAATCAACACTGGAGTGACAAACCCCAGCAGTTTCACTGGATGTCATGCTGGAGATTTGGAGAGCTACTCCCTCTTTAGACCCTTCTTCAAAGATGTCATAGAGAAGTACCATGTTGGTTTCGACATGGAGAAACACAAGCACGTCACTGACATGGATGTGAACAAGATCACCGAGAAATTGGAGGAACATGCTAAGAAGAAGATTGTCAGCTCGAGGATCAGGTGTGCAAGGAACCTTGCCATGTTCCCTTTGAACACCTGTGGAACCAAAGAGTCAAGACTGGAAATCGCCGATCTTATGGAGAAGGTCTTTGCAACTTTCCCAGCAGAGCTTCAGGGGACTTTCCACAGACATACTGCTATGAGTGATGATGAGATCAAGTACTGGGTGGACAAGCATTTCCTCTTCAGGGGTGGTGATGTGATGCAGGCTGCTAGTGGGTATCACGCTGACTGGCCCCATGGTCGTGGAATCTTTGTCAGCAAGAACGAGAACTTCTTGATGTGGTTGAATGAGGGTGATCATCTCAGAATCATCTCCATGCAAATGGGCGGTGATATTGAGGCTACATTCGACCGGTTGGGCAAGTGTGCTCAAGCAGTTGAGGATGGTCTGAGGAAGATCACAGGGCAAGAAGAGGTCTATGCTAGAGACGAGGTCCTGGGAATGATCACTTGTTGTCCCACCAACTTGGGAACGGGAATGAGAGGAAGTGTCCACATCCTAATCCCAAAACTGATTGCTAAGATTGGTCTGGATGGAATTGACAAGATTGCCCGTGAGATGCAGTGTCAAGCTCGTGGAAGTAGCGGGGAGCACAGTGAGGTTGTGGACAGAGTAGACATTTCCAACTGGAGGAGACTTGGATTCCCTGAGTGTCAACTTGTACAGGATATGATCAAGTGTGTCAACTACATCAGCAAACTAGAGGATGAGCTAGCTTAATAAGCTTGGTCGAGTGCCAAATTTGAGATGGACTGGTGTTGGTAAAAGTAAACAGCAATATATTTCTATTTTAGTAATCAGAGTTTATTATTATTTAGAAATAGATTAGGTATTCTTTCAATAAATTTTTAGAATTTTATAAATTTCAGCGTTAGTTTGTAGATTGAAATCAGATTTTGATATTCCTTTTGATAAGTTTGCTATTAAATTTTATCAATTTATTTCTTAGATTGGCGGCATTGTTTTCTATATCATTCAGATACACTGTACATAATTCATTGATAAATTCACAAATTTACTGACCTTTTCTTGACCTAAATACAAACCTTGAACAACATTATTGAGTGAAATTTAGGCTGTTCCCCATCTTAAATCTACTTTCAGCTGCTCTATATTTGGTGTGAAACGCATTATTTTCTTACATATTATTCAGCATTATCCACTCATCAACTAATAAGAACCTCTCCTCCTGCAATGGCTGCTCTTACAGCTTCTTAGCAAGCATTTGGCCAATAAAAGTAGCTTCAATAGCTAATATATAAAGCACAACGTGTTGTCTTATGTATGAAACATGCCACTGAGTATTTCAGGCCTTATATTGTGTGTGTGGATCTGTTTGACTGTGTGTGTGGCTGATATATTGTCTGATGATTGGTATCTTATGTGGACTCATTATGTGTGACCAAAATCTATTGCCAAAACCATGTACTAAAATTATTGTGCCGTGTTAATATTTTGATATTGCCAAAGTGATTCGCTGAATCTCTTTAGTCTGAGTTTCTAACACGATCCTCTTATCCAGGACAATGGCATCTGACAAGAAACCCGACCCCTACTATGACCTCATCATCGATGAAGACCTGGCCAACAACGAGTGGCCCAAGGTCATGGATGAGCACAAGAAAGCCGAGCACCAGTCCATCATGTGTCAAGTCATCGACAAGGAGATGTTTGAAAGGATGAAGGACATAAAGTCAGAGCGGGGTTGGACCATTGCCAGGGCCATCAACACCGGAGTCCTCAACCCCGCTAGCTTCACGGGATGCCATGCTGGTGATCTGGACAGTTACCACACCTTCAAAGACTTCTTCTTCCCCGTTGTGGAGAAGTATCACGTGGGGTACAACACCGCTACCGACAAGCATGTGACCGACATGGATGTGAGTAAAATTGAGACTGAGCTGGAGAAGCATGCCGAGTCAAAGATCATTAGTACGAGGATCAGGTGTGCCAGGAACCTCTCAATGTTCCCTCTCAACACCCTGGGAACCAAGGAGCAGAGAATTGAGATTGCAGATCTCATGGAGAAGGTATTCGCTACGTTCCCCGAGGAGCTGCAGGGCACTTTCTACAGGCACTCCAAGATGTCTGAAGATGAGATCAAGCATTGGGTGGATAAGCATTTCCTTTTCAGAGGGAAAGACCTTATGCAGGCTGCAAGTGGGTATCACGCTGACTGGCCCCATGGTCGTGGAATCTTTGTCAGCAAGAACGAGAATTTCCTGATGTGGCTGAATGAGGGTGATCATCTCAGAATCATCTCTATGAACCAGGACGGAGACATCAAGACCACCTTCGAGAGGCTGGGAAAAGCTGCCAAGGCTGTTGAAGATGGCATCAAGCAGGTCACCGGGAAAGACGATGTTTTCGCCAGGGACGATGTTCTGGGAATGATCACTTGCTGTCCCACCAACTTGGGAACTGGAATGAGAGGAAGTGTCCACATCCTGATCCCCAAACTCATCAAGAAGATCGGATTTGACGAGATTGACAGGATTGCCCGGACCATGCAGTGCCAAGCTCGTGGTAGCAGCGGAGAGCACAGTGAGGTGGTTGACAGGGTTGACATTTCCAACTGGAGGCGACTTGGATTCCCTGAGTACGAGTTGGTCCAAGACATGGTGAAGTGTGTCAACTACATCAGCAAGATGGAGGATGAAATTGAAGAGTAGAGGATGAAATTGAGATGGAGGATGAAATTGAAGAGTAGAGATACGGTAAGTGTTGATAAGTGACATGCTTATAATTATAATTGGGACGGTTATTGAGAATCGGAAATATGGACACACCCTTTAGTCTCTTATAAATTTAGGTTTGCATTTACTATTTATGATATTTTGAGAAGCATGTTCGTATGTATTCTGTCTGTTATGTTTGTACCGGTATTTTGCTCTTTCGTTACGCGAGCAAACTACACTCGAACGAAAATATAATTAAACTGGAAGTGGCTGCTGAAAAAAGCCTACATGACCTTACACTGAATTATAGCTCATGACAAAGTTTTCGCTCATCTTGAACCCTTTTACATCATTAATGATCATCACCCACATTGAAGTTTAGCATTGGTATGTTTCATGTTACTCAGGTACATTTATCAAAAAGTTGAGTTCATGTAAGCATTATTGAGAATTTTTAGTGTTTAGCTTTATAATAAGATCATGAATCTAATTTTAACTGTGTTCTTTTACCGAGTGTAGATACTATATACGCAATGTGTAGATATGTTCTTGTACAATAATAACAAAACTTGTCAAGTTTTATGGTAGAAATAATTTCGTTAAATCGTGTTTTTATCCAAATTTCCGAGAGAAGTTGAGGACAGAAATCGAGGATCCGGAATTTTATGGTGGAAAATGATCACTGATTATCCATTTTAGTAGGGCTCATTAGTCATTATAGGGTTTATATCATGCGATTTGAAATTCAAAATTGACCAAAATTGCAGTCAAAACTTCGACTATAGAACCCTTAATACCAACCCTGGCCTCCATATTAAACAAGAAACTGTTTGTACCTGGGATGGCCTCCTGACGCTGAGTCCTATATTCTGCACCTTATGAATCTGCAGCTGATAGTCCAGTTCTTCTGAAAGATAGAGGTAAGAAGACGCGTATATTGTGTACACATGGAAGAAAAAGGCGGAAGGAAGGAAAAAACGCGCAATTATGTTAGCAGTTTCCACTGTAATAAGTGCACGTCTTTTTCTTTCCGTCCAGTTTTTCTTCCATCTGTAAACATACCGGATACACTCGGAATTAATGATAAGGAACAATTGATATGTGGCAATGGTGGTGGAGGGAATTTAAATTTCAGCTTAGTTCTTCTGACTATCATTACCCCTCTTTAGTGCAGGAAACCTTCTTGGATAATACCTAAGAAGTGTTCTTGCACATTATAAGCATAGTTGTTAAGTTCGTCGAAGGAATTCGAAAAGTTCGTCCAGTTCGGCACCTTTTAAGAATTCTTGCACGTTATAACTAGTGCATCAGCTTATAAGTGCATCAGGATCAACTTATTAAGTAGGTACACACTTCCACAGATTTTAATACTGGTAATGGGATATTGGGATACTCATACATGATCGTTCTTGAGAAGAGACCCTGCACTATCACATTCCCCCAGCCCGACCCCCTTTTTATAAAAGCACATGCGCGCGCGTGACATCACGTGTGTCGTTACGTCACGCGCGTGACCTAAAATCATGCGATACATATGGTAGTGTCCAGCCAATAAGAGTGCGCGTGAGACGCATGAATAGCGCTGTAGCGGAATTGAAAACATGGAATGCGTTATAAACTACCCAAACGTTAGGAAACAAAACATGTGTTCGTCAACAATGCATATGATATGTACATGGAAGGAACATATTTTCGGTTGAGGTTCGGCGACGTTATGTCTGACGCAAAACAACGACTTTAGTAGACCCCATTTTCTCCACGCATCACCAATCACATTCCTATTATAACTGGTGCAAAATATTGACGAGGTTTTGGACTTCCTTATATATAGTTCCTCGAGGTGTTGTTCATTTGGTGTTCCTGATCTTGTTTTGAATTTGTCGGCATAAACGTTGCTGTTTTGTCGGCAAAAACGTACGTTCTTTATGCTGAATTTTAGCAATTTTCTTAATTTGACTGATTCCTCAAATTGGTTTGTTTCATACTAATTTGATCCGTGAAATCTTATCACATTATGATGTAGGTAGTGATTTCCGTGGAAAACAGACGAACAAACAAAAAACAAACACAGAGATGATGTTCCGAGCTAAAAATATCCGCAGAAAAAGTGTTACTTTTAGCAGAATGAGAATTACTATTTTTGGATCTTCTGCGCAGTCATGCCACCTCCTCGACCTAAGCATGCCAAACTTGAGTAGGTCCTCCAAAATCTGTGTCACGTGATTGAAATATTGGATTCTCATTGGGCGTTCAGGGCGGTTCTCGTTTCCTGATTGGCTGGCTGGAAAGGGTGCTTGTGTTTAGGGGGAAAGTTGCGCGGTACGGTTACAAGAAAGGCCTTTGGAAGCGTGTGTGTTTATGTGTTTACCAACATGAAGAGCTCTAGCAATCTGGTCATCGCGTTACAATATATTGTGGCTGTTATACGGATCTTGGAATTTCAGAATTATGTTGTTACTTATACTTCTTCTGTTTGTTTAACTTTGAGATATGGGCATTGTGCAGGGTTCATTTGCATTAATTGCAACATAGGTAAACGGACAATTACAGTCTAGTCTGATTGATAATTATTCATTAGAAAACGTGTATAACAACGGCTGAATGGGTCCTACATGAATAAATATTTACTAATTAGTAATCAAAGCTGCCGCTCATGACCATATTGACCATTGACCATGACCATATTGACCATTGACCATATTGACTATTGATCATGAATCTTCATAATACGGCCAAAACCAAGAACCGTGGCTCTGAAGTAAGCTCTGAAGTCCGCAAAATATGCAGTAAGCAGTATTTCATCCAAAGAGTCACTGTCAAAGATTCACAGAAAAGCTCACCTGAAAGTAAGTCCCAATCGGAGGTAGTATATCAACTCACTCAAGCAGTAACTCATTCCGATGGTTACTCATGGTAAACGCGGTAGGTCACCTTTTCAGCTAGCTTAACTCACCCCTCACTATACACTTTTACCTTACCCTGATCTGGCCTCTCCGTACTAACCGTTGCGAACATCACAGTCATAGTAAATGCTTAAAAATGCTTGAAAAATGCTTAAAAAATGTTAGATCTCGTCCTACATTGCTCGTCGAGGTCATTGCGCTAGCGGCCTAGTCCACATATTTACCATGACCACAATTGCTACCCAATAACAGCTTGACACTCTGGCTAGATATTTAACATGGGCTTTATGCAAACGTGGGCCTGATGCAAAGGTCCTTTTAAATGTTCCCAAAAAAATACAAAACCGTCTTATGAATGCTAATGTTCCTCATTTCATATTGATAGGCCTCTCCAATTTATACTGACCAATGGTCGGGAGCAATATATTGCCATCAGCCATGTCCATATTTTTCCACTGCTGCCTTGACTCGATCTAATTGCTGCATATCAAATGACCAATACAGACGGCCCCATAAGACCCCTATTGAACAATACACTATACAGACGGCCCCATAAGACCCTTGTTGAACAATACAGACGGCCCCATAAGACCCCTATTGAACAATACACTCTACAGACGGCCCAATAAGACCCCTGTTGAACAATATATAACGGCACCCAAATCATCATCGCGCAAATGTTTTCTGTGATTATATTTAGAGACACCCTAGGAGCATAATAGCGTTCCATAATCACAAAACTATATACATGCGACCCATCGCCAGTCAACCGCGCTCGCGTGCTCGCACAAGTGGGAATTCTGGGGTCTTCCATCGCTCATGACAATTGCTTATCTTTTATCATATCATCATGGGGTATATTCATGAGGGAGGAGGGGGGTTGGTATATTGCCCCCTTCCTTCCACTGCGCCATCCTGTCAACTCCTCCTTCTCCACGGCCACCAGGAAGTCAATCTATGACACCACCCTGCTGCCTCACTCAAACACATATTACCATGACAACTGCAGATGATTACCACATTGTCCAACTCGATGACCTTCCCGTCTCTGTACTGACCTGAGTGGCGGAAACCATGCCTGCTCCTTCATAATCACAACTTTATCACGACAACTGGATCTATCATAATAGGCGGTGGTGCAGCAGTTTTGATAATTGGGGGAGAACATGACGATGAAGAGGAAAGTTTTACATAAACAGAATGAGGGTGGAAACAGTTGTTTGTTTTCTACGTAATTACTGAGGAAAATTGTTGCTCATCACCCTACCAATCTCTCGTTCTTCCATCCTTGAGCTCTGTTTGAGACAATGAGATGTATGCAAATTGCCACGCTGTGTTTTACCCGACTCCAAACATAAGATATAGGTATTGTGCTAATTAACTCAACTGCACGTGATGAGCTGCTCCTTCGCAAAGTTATTATTTATCCGCGCGCACGCACATACGCAGTCACATGACCAAGCAATTTGTCTCAAATCTATAACCCCCCGTGAGTGAGTCATGATCGCATATGATATCTAGAATTTGTTTCACAAATACAATACACCCCCTCTCTCTCCCTAATGCTTTTGGAGACCAATATATAGTTGCAAGCTATCTGTGGTGCCTCTGGAGCTGGCATGTTTATATCGCCCCTAAGAATTTGGGCGTCAGGCTTACTCATTGCGAACTGTAACAATACCACGCGTAACAATATATCACATGAATAGGCTGATGAGGTCATATGTTAGGGGATACACAGTCCATGACCGCTCAGGGGGGGAGAGAATGAGATATATGTAGATAGTGGTGGGGTTATAAAGGGGGGATGGGGGTAATTATCTAGTGGGAGCTCGGAGGGGGTTAAATTTATGCATGAGGATGACCGGCCGCCCTCGCCGCCCCCCGCAATGTTTACAATAAAGAGGGGAAGGGGGTATATAATATATGCGTATCGAGAAGGGGGATTAGGGGAACCTTAAAACTTACTTGGGTGTGTGTGAGTGCGGCAATGTTCATTTCGGTGGTCTTCGTGTTTTTGAAGTGGTGGGGGGGTTGGCATGAAAATCATGATTTTATGCCATAGTTAACGCGTTATAATATTAATAGCTCCTGTTGAGTTGTAATTTCAGTTTTGTTTGATAAAACAATATCGTTTAGTTTAACTTGAAAATTTATCATGTTGAATCAACGCTTATCATGTGAATTATCGAAACTAAACACCTCTTCAAACAGTAATTATGTTTACGTATCAATATCTCTGATGGCTGAAATTGCTCTTGACTAAGGTAACACTGATGCTACGTCTAAGAATTTATTATTTAGGCGAACTAAATTGATGTCACATAATGATTTCGGAATTATAGGTATTAGGTAATTCCGCCAGATTTAATCTGAAAGTGTGATTTCTTGAAAATTTATGAGCACTACTGGAAACAAACTTGTGTTGTTACATCTCAGTTAAGATGAAATTCAGCACTTCGTAGTTGATAATAGTAGCGCATATGCCATATCTTTTGATGTGAATCAATCTGCATAATTAAATAGGTTAATTCACCAGTTATGACCGAATCATGGTATGGCGACTCATCACTGATCTAACATATCGATAAAACGTCACCAGTTATAATTTAAGCTAACCATTTTCATCATTAAATTTTACTCCTGTCAATTAACACAGCTATGTTTATTTATTCCATCAATCCTTCATGCCCAATTACCAGCATTGCAATTGATGAAACAAATTGGACTTTCGAAACTCGCTAATCATATTCGCCAATCTCTGAAAAACCATGAGATCCTAGGATCCTAGATCTACTCATGAACGCGCACGTATACTTTCGCTACCGCGATAACGTTTCGATTTCATAAATGAACGGCGCTGAACGTCACGGTTTATATCACGTTTATGTCACGTTTATGTCACGTTTATCGCGTCTAACTAATAAAACTATGACAATCTCACCCGATTGATATAAATTGTGAGCGCACTACTCACAAAATTTCCCATCGCTCTGTCATATAATTACACTACTATACGGTCCGTCGATTATATTAAACCGTTACAATTCGCATTATTTCATCTGTTTTATCTATATCACTCTCACCATTTACTAATTTTGTAATTATATAGCTGCAACTATACGATCATCACCAGCTCGTTTTAATTGTTCCGCCTATCTTTTAGTTGCAATCAATTGTAATCTTTATAGTAATACTGCCGTGTGAACTTAATTTTTGGGCGTTGCTTATATATCATTGTCTATGGAACTCCGTCTAGCAAAATTCCGGCGTTTAATTGTATTATTCCGTTTGTAATTTTTGTAACTACAATTAGAATTAGAATCTCCCAAGATAATATCAAATTCGCTTGGGAAAATTGAAAAAATTTCTCACAAAATTTTATATCGCGCTTCATTGAACGGGATAGTGTTAAAAGAGTTGTTATATTTCATGTGTGAAATTTTTCGGTCGTTTAATCCAGATTATACCGTATATTCGAGCACTTTCCCTAATTGAAGATCACTTCTGCTCGGTTAATCACGATCAATACGCAGTCACGTGATCAAATTGTTCAAATATATAATAGCGTCGAATAATCAGTGCGTGCAAAGCTATATTTTGTTTTTGATTTGGGTAATATATATCACGCCAGTAGTGATTGTTATATTGTGTCCGACACGCCGGTGCCTGTTTAATGAGTTTTGTTCAGCACGCCGGAGTTTGTTTATGTCGGTAGTACAACTTCCCGCCTTGAATATCTCCGAAAAGTCGTGGGGATTGCTACAAACAGCGGAAATACAGAGCGAGATAAGGACAGGGACGGTGAGTTTCTCTCGAAAAAATGGACGATATTGATATTTGTCCGTTCCAATCACTATGCTGCCCCAAAATAACAGTTCCAGTGCCGATGTCTCATGGGATGGATCATGGAACGTCTGTCTTCTTAGAAAAGAACAGGATTTGTGACGATGCACTTACTGCAGTGTTTACAATTAAAAACCCTGTATTCGTAGAATTTTTTGACAAACAACAACTTTATATATCTCCCACACCTCAGGTGGGATCATTGCGCAGCAGCAAGTTCAGCCAGATCATAAAGACCGGATCCCCAACCTCCAGTACCACCCTATCCAAGACCCCGCCCGCGGCTACTCTGAGTCTGAGTGGAGGGAGAACTGCCGCAGCTCTGAGTGGAGGAGGAAGTGGTAGTTCACTCATCACTGACATCCCTAACTTCACTGCGTGTTTACCTCCTCCTTCATCGAGTGGCTTCGTGGTAGGTGGAACGATTTGTTCGAATCTTAGTTAGTCAATCTTATCAACTTTCGATCATATATATGATCGAAATTTAGTTGATAAGATTGAATATGGTCCGATGAAATGATCGTCAGGAAGACCGAGTATCGGCAAAATTAGGAAAATTTTCATCTATAATCCCTTACTCTATTCTTGAAAAAGCCCTAATACTTACCTATTGTACTTCTTTAATTCCTAATTCCCTACACGTGCCCATACATTTCACAGCAACGTGCAATGCCGAGTCACCTGACGAATCACCACAAAGTAGGAATGGATCAGAAAGCGCTATGTACAACAGCTCCACACCCGTTCAGTATTGACAACCTCATCAAGTCAGATGTCAAG
This sequence comes from Beroe ovata, assembly GCA_946803715.1. NCBI lineage: Eukaryota > Metazoa > Ctenophora > Nuda > Beroida > Beroidae > Beroe > Beroe ovata. Next base: position 50,281 of record CAMPET010000120.1, read on the forward strand.
TCACCGACATCGCCGTCGCCAACAACTGATTTGCCGCCGCTATTCGTGTCCAAAGTTCATGGTGAGCTCTTTACTAATGATTTGAGAATTATTTGAGAATAATTTTGTCATACTCGTGTCGAAAGTTCATGGTGAGCTCTATATTAATGATTTGAGAATTATTTGAGAATAATTTTGTCACACTCGGTTCAACTCACAAATCTGCCACCAGAGCACTTAGAAAAGTAGAGAGTAGCTCATTTCGAACAACCCAAGTTCGTTGGGAACAATAAAGCGATCTTTTACTACCTTTTTTTACAAAAAAGATCTTTTCCTATCTTAGCCTATCTCATTTTATCCTATCTTATCACATCATAGCATATCTGGCTATTGACTGCTCCGCCGACGCCCCCTTTCCGCCCCCAAAGTGCCCCCTTTTTGTTTCCAAAATGAAAATGCCCCGTTTGTGCCCCCTGATATCAGATCCTCTAACCCAGGTCTAAATAGCTCAAGTACAGTCTTATGCAGTCTTATTCTAACTTATCTTATCTTGTTTTATCCTATCTTTTGCTATCTCATCCGAGTCAGTTCACTATAATCCGACATTCATCTCTCTCCCAGGGCTGAGTAGCACAGGACTTCTATCATCTCATCATGGTACAGGGGGGAGTGTTTGTGGTGGTCATGGTGGTGGTGGTCATGGTGGTGGTTCTAATGAGGAGCAGCAGCAAAGTGGTGTCAAGCAGACAAAGTTCGCTAAACCACCCTACAGGTGTCAATCGCGCGTTTTTATGCGTCTGAATATCGTGCGTTTCATATGTGCAGATCGTGCGTTTTTTGTGCGTCCACATGTCCAAATCGTGATATTTTGTTCTTCCAATGAGTGCAAATCCTGCGTTTTCAGAGTAGGTATTAAAAATCGTTTGGATTCTCTAGATACTTTTTGGATCAAATTGTCAAAATTTATTTAATGGCACATGAAGTTGATCACAGTGTGGTGAAATTTAATTTCTAGACAAGATGCTAAAACATGAAATTATGTTATCTATTTCGACATCCACCTAATGAATTCTTCAAATCTGATGTTTATGCTGCCATGTCATTTAGTTTTTGAAATTATGGGTAACGATTTCTCGTTGTTTTTCCGAAGAACTCGCGTATCTTTCACATACGACACATCAGGTTCCGTAAATTATACACGTGGCTACAGTTTACTGTCACTAAACTACTTCCAAAGAAATTGAATTAAGGCACTGTTTTTTGGCACCAAACACAGCGTGAAACCGACGCCAATATACGGAGCAAAACTGTAGCGCCAAAACCGAAATTCGTTGTGAGGACGTCGCCAAACCGGCATATAATTGTGCAATGTGCAACTGGCGCCAAACTGGCGCACGGATTCACCTTTTTAACCACCCACTCCCCAGTTACAATGCCCTGATCGCCATGGCTATACGGAGTTCCCAACATCAGCGTCTCACTCTCAGTGAGATATACGAGTTTATCATGGGCAAATTCCCGTACTACAGAGACAACAAACAGGTGTGTGTGTGTGTGTGTGTGTGTGTGTGTGTGTGTGTGTTTATA
>CAMPET010000120.1:62011-75020 GCA_946803715.1 Beroe ovata
GTGTGTGTGTGACGTGCGTGTGTGTGCGTGTGTTTGACACAAAGTAATATCTTTTAACTTTTTAAGAACATACCTGAATATCTTGGCTCTGATCCTCATTTCCTCTCCCTCCTCCATTTCACTCATTTCCTCTCCCTCCTCCATTTCACTCATTTCCTCTCTCTCTCCTCCACAGGGCTGGCAGAACAGCATCCGTCACAATCTGTCCCTGAACAAGTGCTTCGTCAAGGTTCCCCGCCATTACAACGACCCTGGGAAGGGAAACTATTGGATGCTAAACCCATCGAGCGATGAGGTGATCATGATTAATTAGTTAATTGATTGATGTTTAATTGGATAATTATTATAGCTAAGAAGTTGACGCTATGATGGAAAAGCGAGATCATCGTCAAGTACTATATAATCATGGGAAGACAGTGCAATCAGCACCTCACAAATTGAGATATTTCAGCCAGAGTATGATTTAGGTATTGTTTTGGTTGTATTATAGCGGCAACCAAAACCCTTATTATCAATGTTTTAACTTTCTGCCCCTACCTTGACCCTAACTCGACCACCGATGCGCGATTCTAACCTAACTCTAACCTAACTCTAACCTAACTCTAACCATCCCCAACTATTACATACCCCACTCTTAACGCCATCTTCAGTCCACACCACCCTAAATTAGACTTAGTGGAACTCAATCCTCCCCCATCCCACGCACATCTCACGCACATCTCACGCTGATACACATCCCCCCGTCCACTCCAATAATTCTAATCTCCACAGGTGTTTATCGGGGGAAAGCTCAGACGGCGTCCTAACCTCAGCAAAACAGACAAATCCTTCATGCAGCTCCGTAGCGCCAAGACTGTCCAGGGTGCGTCATGGCTGAACTACACCCTCGCGCCCCTCCCTCACAGTACCGGCCCACTGGTAGTCCCGCCACAACCCCACGGCCTTACCTCCCCGCCCGCCCTTCCCACCGCCCTCGCCTCTACCCCCGCCAGGGATCTAGTCATTGGAAACACGAGTATTGTCCCACTCTACGCAGAGATTGCTAACTCGCTCTCGCGCCGTAATAGCGCCTTTAGCGCCATAACGGCGCGTGTAGCTGCCGCCGCGGCGGCTGACAATTCCGAGAGTGCGATAAGCACGCTCATGCAACTTTCGCCGCTCTCCGCGCTAGGACTTCACGCTGCGCTGAAAACGAGTGCTGTTACTACCTTTGGGAGTGGGATGCACTCTTTGCTGGATGAAAACAGGTGAATTTTACAGTGTGAAGTTATTTGATAGTTTGCTTATTTTGGAATTTTAACTGTCGATCGGTGCTTAATATAGAGATCTAATAATAGATTGTGCTCCTTGACTTTGATTTGAGAGACTGATTTAGTGATTTGCTGAAACCAAATTGGGAATCACTGATAGTCATTCTTGAACTTTAGATGTTGATATGTTTCGTTGTTTGTCATGAATTGGTTACACATTGCATTTGCAAATTCTGGGCCGTGTATTACTTGGGATTACTTTTTTGGATTTATATTTTCAATATCATTATCTGTGCTGTGGGAATCGCTGTCTTTTCTCGGGACTTTTTTGTACTCACTACTCATGTGTGCTGATCATGGGCCAAGATCACAATGTGGTCAAACTTTGACTCAAACTCAAAGGGACTGTTCAAAATGGAAATCTCTTGTTAGAATGTTAGATCTGCACATGTGGTACGTAAAAATTGAAGCTCAATTATATAATTAAAAATTACTTTTAAGGGAAGTTATTCATTAAATTTAAAGGAAGTTTTAGTTATTCATTAAAAATGATTTACGTTTTCCCAATCCTCAAAGTAAAACTCAGTTCTGAATTCAGACCAAGTTTTATTTGTTTTTTATCGTATCCGAACCACTCACAGTTTGATATGATTTCATTTTCAAATCTTAACAAAAGAGGGGCTGAATATTGGGTGAGGAAACTGAAGCGTATTTTAAGTTTACCGCGGTACAATAACACTGAAAACCTACTATATGTACTACATACTACGGAAGAAACAATTACTTACGATAATTATTAACGGATAACACTAAAAAATACTTTAACTTACAGTTACTTATAGTTACTACTACTATAGTTTAGTAGTACTAGTAGTACTTGAAGTCATAAGGACAAGTTACAGTAAGTAGCAGTTACAGTAAATTACTGTAATTAAAGTAATCAGGAAAATTCAATTAACCAATAACCATACCTTGGGCTGTGGCTTTACTCCTCATATTGTGTCATGTGACTGTCAGTTCATCCATGGCCGTCGATCTATCAGATTCAGAGACTTGCGAATTCGAAGCATAGTCACGGTCATGCAAGAGCTACGAAAAGAAGGGTAGGGATGAGTTATAATTCATCTGCATTGGAAATGGATGATGTCAATCAAAAATTCGAAAATCGATTTCAATTCATCAACTTTCAAGAATAAGATTAGATTATTAGATTAAATACTACCACGATATAATATTCAAGTGATCATAATCTATCGCATATTGAAGAAATTGGGAAAATTCAAAATTGAAGATATTTAAAATTCAAGTTAATTTATTCCAAAGTTATCTCGAAGACTTTGATCAAAGTTTTTTTGAATTCGTGATATCTGAATATAATTCTTCATCTGCCAATCAATTTCTTAATTGAATTTTATTTCTTAATTCAAATTAAATTTGAGTTTATCAATTCTTAATCAATCTATATTACTACTGCTAATACTAATATTAAATTGCAATGATACGATTGGACTGGACCAATGTAAGAACCAATCAAAGCATTTACATTGACAATATTGAATTCACAAACACACAAAAACATAAAACCTCCCTGGACTTATTGAAATGGGATTGGATTAGTCGTTGCCCAGAATGAAAAACACTGTGCTGACATAATATGATGAATCGTCAAAAAATCCAAATTCTGGAGCAAAAACTAGATCTGCAAAATATACACAACGCATAGGAGCAAAATGCGAATGAATTGTTCTTCATTCTTTTCAGAAATAATCGTAATAAACTGAAACACTTATGAATGATCATGACGTGTAATAACTGGTCAGAGGTCAAACTATCACACTTGACCTTCCAGTTTAACAGAAAATCATCATGGCACGTCCTTAAATCGTAAATTCTGATCAAAAAACATAATTTAAACATAATTTATCACTGTCCAATAATAAAGGTACCACAGATATTGTCTGCAAAGTTGACCCGGACTTTAATATAACAGGATTTATCTTTCCTGATCATATTGTCCGTCTGATTGGAAATAATTGGCAAAACTGAAATAATCAGTGGGCCAATTTGATGCTAGGATTTAGGAATTCCGCCATAAACCAGGATGAAATATTTCCTTGTGGTTTTCAGTGACCCTCCACTGCAGTACTATTCCGGTGCTGAGAGGATTCTTCACGAGTAATGGCGGAGTCCAGTTTTAACCTTTTTCTCTCCTGAAGAGGGGAGGGTTAGTTGATGCCGAATTAGAAAAGAGAAATAATTTTAAGAAAAAAGGCTGCCGAAAAAGAACGGTGCATCGAGGAAAATGCTTGTCTTCTAAAATAGGAGTACGAACAAAGTTCTATATACTCACTGGTCCGTCCTCTGATTCAGAATAATGGTCATCTTGATTAAGTTCAACATCCTTAGCAACCAAATCTTCTTCCCTAGCAACAGCTTCATTTTCGTGAGCAACCGCTTTGGGCGACCTAGCAACGTCATATTCTTCCCTAGCAACCAGATCTTCATCCTTGGCAACTAGATCTTCTTCCCCAGCAACCACAACTTCCTCTTTCATGGAGACACCTTGAATTTCTTCATCAACATCTTGTTCGACAGATTCAATTCCATCATCGACCCCAGCAGTTTCAACTTTTTCGTGATCATTTTGCTCTTGATCGCTCTGTTCATTCTGAACCACAATATTTTGATCATCCCCAGCCCCTTGATCGTCGTCTTCTACATCACACTGCTTCAGATCGGATAAAGCTTCATGATAATCGTCATCATCAGTTTGTGACACTTCATCTTGATGTGTGTCCTGGCCATGGGGTGATGAGGGGTGATGCATCATTTCATCACCTGTGATGTCTTCATCGGGTGATGACCCCATCACCTTTTCATCATTGTGATCATGTTCAGGGATGAATTCTCCTTCTGGATGAACCTCATATCCTTGACTCGGATCTAGTTCATTGATTTGTTCTTCCTCGTCATCATCTTGAACATAGTGAATGACCTCATTCTCATAGGGGGACCCCGGGCTCCCTCTATCTGGTGGTGGTGACCGATTTGCAACCTCATCCCGAGCAAAATTCTCATCCGACTCATGATGGGATGCGTCATGATTATAATAATCCTGAATCTCCTGATCTGACATCTCTTTGTAGCCCTCTTCCTCTTTTTGCAATGGAATCCCTGTTCCATGATGACCATCTTCTCCCTGCATCATTTCATCCCGAAAACCCCCCTCGGGAACTTCAGGATACTCTCCTTGAGGGGAATGAGCGATAGCAATATCATTACTATTATAGTGGGACGAGCTGCTGAGGGATTGAGGGGATAGCTCCCTCAGATCTTCTCCGTTCACCGGACTGATCCCTGGTCGTATGACGCGGGGCGATTGTGGGATTTCCCGCGGGGTACGGTGGTCATCATTCGGAGAATCGTATCGTGCTTCACGGTGATGATGCCCATCACGTGATCCATACGATGAATGATCCATTTCCGTCATATTATGTTCGACTGGTGAATGTTGGATCGCTGCCAAATGTCCCCCATCTGGCGATTCCCGTAGATCAGGGGAATGATGACGGAAATGCTCCCTCATGGCGGAGTTCGGCTCCCTCTCATCACCGGGGGAGTGCTCCCTAAAACTCCCACCAGGCGATTGTCGCTGTCTTTGCGCCAACTCCCTCAAATGATGATGTTGTCGATATTCAGATTCTCTTCCGTGAGGAGACATCGATCTGTCCTCTTCCACTATCTCCTCCCCTTGAGAGGTGTGTGGGATTGGGGACCCGTCACGACCATCGTTACCATGGTGCGAACCAACCCGCACATCGTTACCATGGAGATGATGGTGCCCACCCAAGAGTAGGACGCCAGGACTGGACGGGTGCTGGGGAATGAGATCCACTTTGGGGCTGTCCCCGTGGTCGCTAGTGGAGGAGGGTGGAGGAGGTGGTTCGAGGAGAAGGTCCGAGAGATTCGTGGATCTGAGAGAAATTTTGGGATGAAAAATTCCTTCAGAATTAATTGTTTGGGATGGCTTCCGTGATGGACAATTCCTTAAAAATTTCCACCCATTTTTATGTGTGTTAACTTTATAAGCAAGACGGAGAAACTCACTGCTGATTCCGATCAAGATCCAACACACTCTGCGGCGAATTGAGCTGACTGGATGAACTCCGGTTATCTCCAGTTGATGAGGCGATATCATTGGTTGTCATGGTAGCCGCACCACGTGACGTCATGAGTACCTCGCGTGACGTCATGGCAATATCACGCGTTGCTAGTTCCGCGAGTTCCTCCATACCGCGTGATATGTCCAAGTTCTGGAAGTAAAGGTCTGGACGGTGCATCTCGTTTGGAGATTCGAACATCATCTGTAACGGTGAAGAGAATGGTTTAATGAGCAAGAAAAATCTAATGAGGAAAGTAAAAAATAAATCCTAAAATGAGATAGATTTTCATTTTTCTAAAACAGGATGAAAGTGAAAGCCATAGAACCGATTCTAGGTCATTTGGCCTAACTGGACATTTGGCCTAACGCCTAAAACTGCTGTTTAGGCCATTTGTCCAAGTAGGTCAAGAGACCGTTCTGCGGTCATTTGGCCTAATTTTAATTTTAATTTCCTAATTTTTCTAGTTTGTTACTGTACCAACATGAAAGTACTGTAAGTATTAACTTGGAATTATATAGCCGATAAGACTCGATCAACTATTATGCGATCCGAGTACGCTGAAGCAGTGTGATATGACCCGATAAGTGGTGTCAAGTTGAGGGAGGGTGACCGTGACGTTGTGACAAGAACCAATCAAGAGGCCGTGACTTGAGAGCTTGACAGGACCTCGTCAGAGATTACTGGAAATGGATTGGGGTATGGATACCCAACTTCTAGAATACCCAATACGCGAGTTGGGTATTTGGGACATCATGCCCTGAATACCCAAGACCGCTAACACCTACCCAACTAATTTGCGATAAGAGACTGCAATGATGCATGTTCTGTTCTGATTAGGCACTTAATGCAGAGGATCTGTGCAAGGTTAATCGCTGTGTACATAGTGTGTATAGACCCATCACGTTGATATTAGGGTGTGTAAGTGGGAGAAGTTTAGAACAAGTTTCTAGACCAATGACCATATCTTTACACTAAGTCCAACCATGACCCTTTATCGACTGTAAGCCGCTCTTCAGCCACGACATTTGGAATCAGCATGATGCCTCCCTCATGCTTCTCCCTCGCTCCACCAACATGGCTGAAGGGTGGCACAGGGGCTTCAACTCGATCCTGTCATGTTCCGATCCCACCCAGATCCTGTGGAATTTATCGACTGATTGAAGTTGAGGGCGGAGCAATCGGCCCTCACAGATGCGAAAATCACCAAGAGAGTTCTCCGAAAGCGGCCCGAGCGGCAAAGTGGATTCGCTATAATGAGATCATAACCTTAATTTACACAGTTCACACCTACCATACCTTTGATTAGGCCAATTGTCCAAAAGGACGAATGGCCTAAACAGAAACTGTACAGTAGAATGAAACTTGAAATGAGTTTTAGGCCAAATGTCCAGTTAGGCCAAATGACCGCAAATTTTAGAACACATTGTTAGGCCAAATGTCCAGTTAGGCCAAATGTCCAGTTAGGTCAAATGACCGACTACCATAGAACCATAGCAATGTTTTCATCGTGAAGCTTGGAGAAGTCTGATCGCGTACCTTGCGATAACTGGGCTGCGACTGATAGTGGTTCCTCATGCTCTCATTAGCGCGGGTGTCGGTAACAAAGTTGGGCGGAAGCTGGTTAATGAGGTTCATTCCAAGGTAGGGTGGGTGTGGCATGATCAGGGGTGGCTGCACTTCAACCTGACGGATGGGGGAGAGGAGTTAATCACTCGCTCATTCGCTCACTCAGCTCTTATCCAAACTCTCCCTCACCACTCTCTCTCTCAGTCTCTCAAACACTCACTCATTCAAACACTCCCCACCAAATAAATCACCCTCTCTTGCTGTGACGCAATCGGCAACCACGTCCGCAGCGCTCATTCTCCATCTCTCACACTCACCAAATTCATAGGATGTCTGCTTTCCGGGTACTCACTGTTCATTGACACAACCTTCCACTCCGGCAATCTCTCACTCGCCCCTTCTTCCCACAACCCACCCACACCGCTACCATCCACATTCCACACCCTCACCCCTCACCCCTCACCCCTCGTTACCACTTACCATCCACACCATCACCCCTCACCCCTCGTTACCACTTACCATCCACACCCTCACCCCACCCCCTCACTCACCAGGTTCATGGGATGTCTGCTGTCCGGGTGTTGTTGTAAGATGTACTCCGGTTCACTTTTCATCGATACATCCTTCATGTCATCTTCATCTCCTGAACCACAGCTACTCAAGTCGTTGTCACCATCCTTGTCACCCGAACCTCCACCTCTGTGGATACAAACTTAAACACAAGGAAATATTCCGGAGTTTCTTCTCCAAAAAATAACGACATTATGGATTTCTTTCAACAAAATTGGTGGCAAGAAAATTCTCAATTTGTAAATTATCATTTTGAAATCATGATCCAAATTCTCCATTTCCATATCTCCCCTCACCGTTTGGATTTGGTCTCGGCAGCTCTATCCCTCTGTCTCCGATTTTTGAACCAGTTAGAGACCTGGGTGAGCGTGAGACCCGTCGACTCGGCGAGCTGACGCTTGTCGTGCGGACTGGGGTACTTGTTCTGTGCGTACCAATCTCTGTGAGGGGGAGATAATGTGTTAGGGTGACGACGATAATCACATGATAATCACATGGGGAGATAATGGGTTTAATAACGTGATGTGCTTGGAATTTTCGAGAGAATTGGTGTGAGGGTGAGAGAAAAGGGGTGTGTTAGGGAATGAAAATTATAATTACTTTAATCAGTCAAATCATTCCCTAACCTCAGTCTACTTCTACTTTTCTCCTTGAAACAGTAACTCGTCTCCTCGCCATCCCAAATAGTGTTGGGAAGAGGGTATTTCCGCCGTATCCGGTACTTGTCGACAGCTCCGAGTGCTCTGCCGCGCGCTTTCTCAGCTGAGGGGGAGAGAGGGGGAGTGAGAGGGGGGCACAAAATGCGAGAGGGTTTGTAAGTCGTAGGGGAATAACCCGGACATCATTTACTCCTGATATTAATTTTCGATCACTAACTGAGTGTCAACTGTACGGTGTACAGTGAGATGTGACTATGATAGATTTGACTGATCTGATGACTATAATTACAGAACTCTGAATCACCAAATGGACTCAGATTCCCAAATCACGTGACATAGAATAACCTGGCGGTTGGTCCCACGTGTATATTGGAGAGCTACTCAAATGGTAATTATATCAGAGGGAGAGACGTGAGAACCGTAATATGTTGATCAAAAGGTTCAGATACATGAAGTGTTATACTGAAGTGTTATACTGTTATAGTGGTACTTATCACTAAAGTAACGGTCACGTACAATATGATACACTTTACAGCGTATTTGAATACTATACTATTTGATTAACACAGTGTATTTGAGTACTTACACTCTGTAGTGTATTTAAGTATTTACCCTCAATATAGTGGGACTTGAGCCAAATCTGTTGCAGTTTAGCGTGGGAGTTGGGAGAGAAATTCCTGCTCTGAGATGTGGTTTTAATAAGTCCGTGACCTCTCTTTGGATCCATGATTACACTAGTTTCCCCTTAGTGACCCAAATAGTGGCCCGTGTTGAGACCCCTTATCATGTGAATCCCCCTTACCACCTTAACTCACTTCAGCATAGTTCTCCTCACTGTGCCCTTTGTGACCCAAACAGACCTCCAATTTAGACCCCCCTCCTGTCCCATCAATAGCTGGGACTCCCTAGTATGACCAAAATGACTGACCACTCCCCCAAACTTACCGCCAATATCCTGTACACTTCAGCATAGTTGCCCTCGCTGAAGCACACTTCTGCCCTCGCTTTGAGCACACTCTCGTTGTTCATCAGAATGTTATCATGGCACGGTAATGTCCAGAGGAACGCCGCTAGCCGCTTGATGTTGCCACTTTGTTGTAATGCTTCGCATACACACGCCACCTGAGTGATGTCAGGTTAGGCTGGTGCCACGCGGTGGATAATATGATCGCAGGGAGCAATTGCGTATTCTTTGGGGGGGGGTTCAGTTTTATTTTTTAGACGGTGTTTTTGAATTGAATTTTTTTTCTTATTTGTCGCTTCGAATTCCTTCTCAAAAATGCCATGGGCGGGAGTTCAACTTTCAATATCATGTGCAAAATTTCTGTATAACGTCCACGGTTCTCTGATGACGATGAGTGTAATTTCGTGTCATGAAGATGCGAGTGCTAGCTAGATATACGTGTGCAATACCCCAAAGGACGACCACAAATTAGGACCCAAAAGGACGACCCCGAAGGACAAACCTTATCCGCTAAACTGGTACCGGGCGACCTCGGCCGTACTTTTTCCCACCCCCTATCCAGCCACGTGACAAACAGCTCCATCTTCTTGAACTTGTCAGTCCCCTTCACCACATCCTCAAACAACACATCCAGTTCCTCGTCCGACAGAGTGATGGGCGTGGCGGAGGACTTGGTTTTGGTGGAGGAGCCTCTCTTTTGGCGAGGGTTACCATGGTTCTGTCGCCTGGTACTACTCGTGTTACCATGGGAACATCCTTTTCCACCACTAACATTACGCGTCGTCCTAGTGTCAACATCACTGTTCCTCGCACTTGGTTTAGTCACCTGACTTGCCGCTCTGCCGCTTTCCGATACGACTAACTCCGTGTTCAATGCGGCTGCCGCCAGTTTCTGCTTTATGATGACGTCACTGAGACGGGTGGCGGTGTACAACTCCTCTCCGCCCCGAGGCTCGATCAGAAACTCGGGGCGAACTATCGTCTTTAACTTTTTGGAAGACGGATTTGAATCATCACCCTTTCTATCGTCAAAAACCACGCTAAACATGCTTTTCCCCGCCACGCCCTGTTTTGGTTGTTCTGACGTCACGGAGTGTTTTTGTTTCGAAGTTGTGGGTTTAAGGGAAGCAAACTCGCGGCTTGGAGTGGATCGACGGCGGGTGTTTGGCCTGGACGCTACTCTGTTATCAGATATACCAGGGGGTAACACTCTGATGTCAGCATCTGCTGTCTTGGTGTTAGTGGTGTCACTAGCAGTCCTGACACCACTATTCCTAACGTGAGCTGTAGGAGGAGTCCGTGGGGTACTCTCGACAGTTTCCTCTTTCACAACCTCCCTAAAACACAAACTCTGGTCGTTCCTCTGATTGGAGGCGCTGAGTCCCCGCGGTATCTCCGCTGATGTAGATGACGACGAGGATATGGCAGTCTTGAACTCGTCACTACCCTTTTGAATGATGACGTCATTGAATGTAACGCAGAGCTGACCACTCACGATCACATTTCCCTTCTCATTGCGATTTGATGACCCCTGGTTGACCTGTGGTCGATCAGCTGAACTTCCGAGAGAATTCATCGCCGGATGGATGTAATTTTCTGTGGATTTAGCAAAATTCTCCCTAGCCACATTCGGATCATTATTTTCTCCAAACTTTCCCATATTCTGCCGTTCATCATGATACATGACGTCATGATCCTCGTATGGAGATCTCACGTCTGACGTCACAAAACACGGGGTAAAACACTTGTAGCACTCCCACTGGTTCAGAACCTTGATCATGGTACCACTCAGACCACCCAGACCCACGCACCCACTGTGAAACCAGTGTCGGCAATTTGTACACTCGATCCAGATGGTTTTCTTTATCTCAAGTCCGCACGGGCATTGTTTCTTCACTTCTGATCGTTTTTTACGTTTGATTGGATAGGGTTGGGGCGTGGTCGGCACGTGACTTTTACTGGGCAGCGTGATGTACTGCGATGACTCGGAGCTGTGTTTTTTGGAGGGAGGTGTGATTTGATTCATCTTCACACAAAGCTGCTGATCGTTCATTTTCACACCGGAATCTGACTTGGGGTGGGGTGAGTTGCTAGAGAGCGGGGATTCAGTCATGTTGGATTTGAAGTACTGCAGGTAATCATCCTGGGGTATTGAGCGAGCTAAAAAGCGGGATATCTTTCTTTGAGATGGAGGGATACGTGGATAGAGGATAATAGAAGAGTTTCATGCAGAGAATTCGGTAGAAATACTTGGTGTTGGGAGAGAATTAGGAAAGCTAATTATCTGAAACAATCTGGAAGTGGAAGTCAAAAAGGGAAAAGAAGAATTATATTACTGGAAACTGTCACAAACTGTAAACTGGAAAATATACGGATAAGAGTGGAAGTCAAAAATCTAGCTAGACAAACGACCATAAAATCCTTCAGATGGCGAATAACGTAACAAAAAACATGATAAGTGATAAATGAGGATTCTCGACGAAAAGACAGATAGGAAGTAGGAACACGTCAACGAAGTATGGCTCCCCAATAGACTCTCAGATTCATAGTTGATAGAAAGCTGAAGGTCTGTATAGTAGTAGGTTGTGGCAAAATAAGAGGTCACCTAAACCAAACCTCACAAAGTGAATGAAACCAAACCACGCGGGCTAGGTAAACAAACATGTGGAAACAGAGAGAAAAGCTTGACAAACAACGCACATTATTTACATAAGAGAGGAGAGGGAAAGAGAGAGATAGATAAATTCCACAAGTAGGAACTGAATTGTGTGTGTGTGTGTGTGTGTGTGTTTGTGTTGGTCAGATCATGGATTTACTATTCAACACAACAAAATAATTCATTTATTGGTTTGAATAACATGTGGACGTGTATGTGGGCGTAAATTGTTCGAATATTTCCGTGTGTATATCTATTTAGATCTTAAATTGTTGATTTTAAGTTGATTTTGTTCAATTAAATTATCTTTATCAAGGTTATGTTCTTGAAGAGGGATTATGTATAATGTTTCTTTATTGCTTGTTGATTGCTACTGAAGGTCACTCTATATTCTGAAGTACTATTATATAGGACACAAAATACATACTATTATGATAATGCTAATATATTTGTAGCATCAGTCATCACTTATCATAGATTAAGATCAGAAAGTGTCATCACTTTTTCATCACGATTTCTTGATATCCGACCATTATTTTGGTTTTCATTCCAATGTCCATGAAGTAGATTAAAATATATACCATGTACATTGTACACTATACAATGTATGTATACAGTGCAAATATACATTTTACACTACAAGTACACTTTGTACACTATAGGTATTCAATGTATACACTATACATTGTACCTACACTGCAGTGTACATTGTACAATGTACAGTGTATACTGTACACTGTACACGGCACACTGCAAAATGTACAATGTACAATCCGAAAATACACACACACTGTTTCCCCAGTCATCTGTCATCACATCATAGTATACCAACGCGTACAAAATTCTGGAGATTGTCGCGCCATCACACTCTTCTGCGCCGTACACCCATTACATGCTATATCTATGCCGTCATACCTATCTGAGTTTTTCCAGAATTTTTTTCGACCCCGGACCCATGGAGTTCGTATACTCGAATGATAAGTTTGCCTATGACCATCGTGTAGTTATTGGAGCAATTATCCAATTAATTATTGACAGTCACGCTATCAATACATAACTCGTCAAAGACTTTGGAACCCCAACTTCCCCTATCAGCGATGGATAATTAATTGGTCTAATCGACAATTCCTCAATACTTCCCACGGATTTTATACCGTTCCATACACACACACACACACACA
>CAMPET010000120.1:84624-115290 GCA_946803715.1 Beroe ovata
TGTGTGTGTGTGTGAGTGTGTGAGTGTGCCACGTGATTAGAGTCGCAACTCGCATAGTTACTTAGAATTTGAAAGAAAACTTCTCGCATTCCTCTGATTTGCGAACTCCGAGGATTAATTACTGTTCATTTGTCCGAGTTTGCGAATACGAGAAATTTTCTTTCAAATTTTAAGTGATTAGAGTTCAATGTCACGACTATATATCTTTTCTCCGAATCTCAAAACACAAGGAAATGTTTTTCCCTCACCTACTGAAGGACCAGCAACTCCCACATTGACCCTGGTTCTTCACAGGCGTCACGTATCCGTGTTTGCGCCAGTCCACAGAAACGGGTGCAGCTGGATCTTCGGCCACGTTAACAGCTGACGGTTTCTGCAAAAATAGGGCGGAATAATTACAAATTCCGAAATCATCGTTTCCGCAAAAGTGGCTTTACTAGTAAGTGGCTATAAGTAACATGAGTGTCTTCTTGAGTGAATTGAGCTGCAAGTTTTGAAATTGGCTGAGGACCATTCATAGGGTAAGAGAAACTAAATATGAAGGAAGCATATTATACAAAAATAATATGGGGCTTGAATGAATTTTTACGGAATAGCATACTTCCGCAGTATTTTGGAAATGTGCAAAGTTTTGATGTTCATGATTCATGGGGTAGGACGAAGGGATAAAAATTAGAAACGATGCGTTTTTAGAATTTGGAGCCTAAATAAATCGCGTAACAGTGTTTTTATCCTATTGGTTGAATCTCATTGGTTGAACCGCACATAGCACTCTTCCCGTATGAAACTTTTCCCTGTGATAGTTTTCCACAATAACAATTGGTGAAAATCCTCATACATCCATCTTCTGAGCTCTAACTCATGTTTTGAGTAGCACACAAGTCACGTGAGTCGTGACTTACACTCAACCATTAACCACTGATAAAAAATAACAGCGATGACATCAGTCACAAGGTAAGGAATGTCTAGAAGTTATTCACCTATTTTTCGATGTGGGGGGAAGTAAAACCTCAACAAGAATTACGCCCGTTATTCCCGACAGGCGGGCGTTATATTTCCACCCAGCCTTTAAAAGCAATCAGGTTAAGATTTAAATTCTAAGGACTGGCTAATTTGTAATTGGGCCGCATTGCCAATTGCGCGATTTTTTTGCCTTATTTCAACGGCCAATCTACGACGCCGCGCATTTCATAAAATGGTCATTTANGCCACTGTGGTAAAACTGAGGATACCAAGATAAATTAGGGAGTTGAAGAACAAAATATCTGACTTGGCCATGATTCTGAACGCGCGCAGCAAAATAGAATTTGATAGATTTCATTTTCCCACGCCGCGGCGCCTCGCGCGCGCGCCTAAAACGCGCATTTCGACTGTGCTGAATGATAGAAGCATTGCCTTCGCGCCGTACGTCAAGTTAGCTACTTTGCGCATTTGTGTCACATGTCTGTAATGGGGTAGACGTCCCCAGGGATTGACATAATTTTGCCGCCCAAGCCTAAACTATGCTTTGTATCAGCTTGAAGGTTTTCGCCGCATGCATTTTCAACTTCATTTATTGAGCTAAATTTGGATTACGGCCAAATAACAATAATCAACTTCGGCAGTATTACCAGATAATTCAATTAAGGGATGGGCATCCGGCAATTATTCACACCTGATAATGTTTTCGATAAGAACTTGAGTTGAGAAATAATATCGAATTTGGATATTTGCTATTCTAATCCAAATTTAGTCCATTCATCAATTCAATTAATAAATTATCTGAATTCGGAATTATATTGGGTTATCTGACTAACGACATTTTACAATCTCGCGGCTTGCACGTACGGAATCACATTAAACATCATCACATCAACTGAATCGCTTCACCTTTTACTTAATAACCTGATCAATTCACATTTTACCTGGAACGAATATTGGGACGCATCAATAGCAATGGAAACCGGTCCATTGTTTGCAATAGCATTCTTCAGAGCTACTTCACTGCCTGGCGTGACGTCATTGAACGAGGTGACACGTACAGCCGTGTTGTTTCGATTGAATCGACACGTGCTTTCCTGTTAAAACACGGGGTTATTAAGACAGTGCTTATTTGAGGGGGGAGCGTGGTCTTTTTCCACATTTACACTGATTTCTATAAATGCACAGTGATATAACTGAGGTGACATCGGGTTCGCGTATTTAATGAAATGTTTAAACATGGAAGTGAAATATTATCAGTTGGGATTATTAATGACGACGCGCTGTTTAAATCAGCAGGAATATATAATGATGAGTTAGGTATTTGGTTGAGAGACACAATCATGGGTATAATGACTATCAGATGTTAAATGTGTAATTATTTGTTAATGGGGTAGGTAACAAAGAGTTAATTGGGTAATTGATTTTCTAGTAATTAATATAATGACTATCAGATGTTAAATGGGTAATCATTAGTTAATTGGGTAATGAAGAGTTGATTGGGTAATTAGGAGTTAATTACGCTGTACTCACAACTCCTTCATAAGGGTACGATGATTCTGAATCCAGTCCGCCGTTATCGATAACGTATTTGAAGGCGTTGTCCATCAATCCACCGTTGCAACCCTGTGTGTGAGAGGGGAGATATAGAATTGAAGCAGTCATGAACAATGAACATCAGAACATGCTCGTTGCATTCTATTGGGATGATTACAATACTATGACGTCAGAATGAACTCTGAGTAATTCAGTGTAACTAACGTAGTTCCCGTATGACCCAGAACAATCAACGAGGTTCTGTTCGCTGAGGGATACCAACTGTCCGTGTCGGCGCATGTGCGCTCCCTCAAGAGCTCCGGTACTGGAATAATAGGGGTGTGGTTAGATTAGCAATTATCGTAGAGGGGCATTGTTACTTGAAATTTGAAAGAAAACTTCTCGCATTCCTCTGATATGTGAACTCTGAAGACTAACAACTGTTTCACTTGTCCGAGTTCGCAAATCAGAAGAATACGAGAGGTATTTCCTTTCAAATTTTAAGTGAATGACACGTCATGTGATCGCGAGCAATTGAAAGTCGATGGTCTTGTAAGTAAGATAACAAAAGTTAAACAATATATCCGTTCTCCGAATCTCAAAACGCAATGCAAACACAAGGAAATGTTTTTCTCTCACCTACTGAAGGACCAGCAACTCCCACATTGACCCTGGTTCTTTACGGGCGTCACGTATCCGTGTTTGCGCCAGTCAACAGAAACGGGTGCAGCCGGATCTTCAGCCACGTTAACAGCTGACGGTTTCTGCAAAAATAGGGCGGAATAATGCTAAATTCCGAAATCATCATGGCCGCAAAAGCAGCTTAACTAGAAAGTGGCTTTAAGTAACATGAGTGATGAATGATGAGTGTCTTCTTGAGTGAATTGAGCTGCAAGTTTTGAAATTGTATGAGAACCATTCGTAGGGTAAGAGAAACTAATAATGAAGGAAGTATATTATACAAAAATAATAAGGGGCTTGAATGAATTTATACGGAATACTATACTTCCGCAGTATTTTAGAAATGTGCAAAGTTTTGATGTATATGATTCATGGGGTAGGACGAAGGGATAGGAATACGATGGGATTTCGGAATTTGGAGCCTGAATAAATCGTGTAACAGTGTTTTTATCCTATTGGTTGAATCTCATTGGTTGAACCGCATAGCACTCTTCCTGGAAAAAAACTTTTCCCTGTGATAGTTTTCCACAATAACAATTGGTAAAAATCCTCATACATCCATCTTGTGAGCTCTAACTCGTGTTTTGAGTAGCACACAAGTCACGTGAGTCGTGAATTACACTCAACCATTAACCACTGATAAAAAACAGCGATAACATCAGTCACAAGGTAAGGAATGTCTAAAAGTTATTCACCTATTTTTCGATGTGGGGTAGAGTAAAACCTCAAAAAATCTCAAGAAATTTGGAGTACTTGGATTTTGAGTAGTTATAATATCTTCTCATCAACTGCTATATAATATGAGGTATGAATGTATGATGATACTTAATCTATTATAACGAACTGTTGTTATCCAAAACCTTTGTATTTTTTCGTGAGGTAAGCCAATTATGGAAGAGACTGTGTTGTAATTTGTTTGTTTTTTCTCGAAATATTTCGTGGGAAGATGAACACAGGACATAACTTCTCAAACTTATGTCCAGAAAACAGTTTGATTCAATAATTACAATGAGAATTCCTTCAATCCCATGACTCCAGTCTCGTGAGTTGGAACTTACATTGTTTAAAGTGTGACAATAGAAGCTCATGTGATGGTAAATTGTTGTTATACCTCTATCATATTGTGAGTCATGAGTGAAGGTTGTGTGTGTGCGCAACACACGTGTGTGCGTGTGTGCTTGTGTATGTCGGTGTCAATGTGTCCATGTCAGCATATGGATGTAATTTAAGATGACTAGCCTTATAACACTATGATTTATTTCATGTGAATGATCTGACAGTAACTGCTATGAACGTTGGTAGATGAAAATGTCATATGAACCATGTCATAGGATATGTAATACGAAATGGGATTATCTTAACCATGAATAAAAAGCATATGATCCCAATGGTTATCAATACTGATGACTAAGTATATTGCAGCTATATAACCTCTCCTACACATTATTAAGGTAAATGCACATCATTAAGGTAAATGAAATGACAAATGAGATTACCTCAATGGTGATCAGTGTTCCTAGCAGCATGTTCTTGTATTCTTCGTGTGTCTGAAGTAACAAATCAAACCTAGCATCAGACATATTTTGTTACTTCAAATATATTAAAAGAAAATAAGCATCTATAGTATTGCAAATAATATAGGAGAAACTTTCTCCTACCATATCTCCAAGATGATTCATGGCCAATGTGTAGGATTTTCCCAGCTTGTTATGTTCATGAATGAACTTCAAGTTGTCAGAGAAAACTGCCTGCCTCATAACTGTCTCATCAGCATTGCTATACTCCTTTCCCATCATTTTGCTCCATACTTTGAACTGAAGCAACCAAGATTTGAGCATTATATCAAGTTATCATGACCATAATTCATGACAAATAACAAAAATATAGGAATTAATTACCTGAAGTGGAAGCAGATTCTCTCCATAGTATTTGTAGAAATGTTCTCCAAGCTTATCTTTATCAGCAACATTCTGAAATTTACCAAAAGTTTGTCACATTGACCTTGTCTGAAAATGCTCCTCATGTCATAAATAAACCAACCAGGCAAGTCTCATATATCAGCCACTTACATTGGCAGCCATGGACTCAATTATGTCTGATATCTTGTCTGCAAAGGAGCAAGTACAGCATGAAATGGCAAGGAGGAATCCTATAACTTGTAGAGCTTTCATCATAACAACCTAATCATGTGAATAGAGTGAGTGTTATATAATGGCAGGTACTGAGTACATGAATATAGCTATAGCCTATTATATGTAAGGTGGTTAAACAATGGTTAAACCAAATACTACATAAACAATCCCACACAAAATGATTGTTAAACCACTTAATGCCTAAATCCAATTTCAAACAATCAACACCTCCAATTCAAATTAATATGCAGCCTATTGAATCTGAATTCAGAGTTGAATTGAAACAGTAGATTGACAATTGTGAAACAGTAAACTCAATGCCGGATGTTAATTCTTGGCTTCCCTTTTGTAGCACAATTCAATCATTGACAATCAAAAAGATTCAAAAAATAATATCCAACAAACTTATTCTCAGAAAGCGGTCTAGCATCGCCAGACAATGTGCGTTTCTTGTCAAATATAAACGCTATAGCTACTTTTGTAGGATTTGTCGATTTGACCCTACCGTCGGTGCGCGCAATTTCCATTCCGCCCTTCATGATCATGCCAGGCCAGGGATGAAATCCCGCCAGCAACAGTAAGGTGATATCCTACAAGCGTAGCGTTACTTGACCTCCTCATGTCCATGTCTCTGATCGTGCGCGCGCGGCCGCGCGCATTTTTTGAAAGTTTCCATGTCAAATGCATAATCTTTTTAAAATGATACCTCAACCTGACCTTTTTTTGCGCGCGCGCCTTCATCGATTCATCGAAGGCCGAAACAGTTGTTTTGGCTTTCGATGAAGTTCCGGCCTCCGATGAAGGCACGCGCGCAAAATGAAATTCTCGGCAGGGTCGAGGTCTTTCATCGATCGAAGTATCTCGATATGATTAGCGATTAATAATACCTGTCTGGACACACCGTCACATAAGATAATGTGAAATTATTTTGCATATTTGCTTCATATTTGTTTGTTGGATCACTCCCTACCCTCGCTGGTGGGATTTTCCTGAAAAGGAATAAAATCGGGCAGAACTAAGATTGCCTGGAGAAACCCTACAAGGAAGTACTGTTTTCAGAGATATATCATTGGTCTTGTTGGATTGCTCTGTGCTCTGTGCACATGTCGCATGCCCCTCTTCTACTCTGTGAAGTAAATTTCCTTAAAAAGCCAAGATGATGCGACAGGTTTGGTCATGCAACATGGGAACAGATTGTTTCCTACCCTTGCTGGTGGGATCTTGCTGGATGTTATCTGTCCTTATTTATCTCGTGGGTGGAAGGACCATTGGGGGTAAACCAAGATTGGGGGGCTGAGGGTTGGGAAGACCCTACAATTCATCCTTTTTTGGATTGTATAATGTATGTTTATTACAATTTTGTCATTCAATCAATTCATTAATACTATTATCTGCAGGGGTGTGCAAGACCATATGTCCTTGACATGATGACTTGTTTATATTATGTGACATATTATCTTCTGCTATATGATTCAGAAAGGTGGCCTAAACATGGACAATCATTTATTAAGTCAATCATCTCAATTATCAGTGATGTGCTCATGGTTGCCTGTGCATCATCTCTATAGCTGATGAGTGACCCTCCTTGGAGAACAGCATTACCATTTTCCACAGGAAATCCCACTTCAAGATCACTCAACTTTATCTTCCAGTATGTTTATCATAAAATTCTCAAATATCTGAACTCCCTGCTAGGAAAATCAGAACTTGTTGATATGTTTTTTTCAGGTTGTTGTGGGTTGTTGAGAGTATGTGGCTTGTTGTAGTCCCTGCTTTTTGTGCTCTTAGCAGTGTGATAGTATATCGACAAACCAAGTCACCACTTTACTCTATATTTTCAAGTGGTGAGGCTTGGTTTCATTTGATTGATTTTTCCATCTGATTATATGATAATTGATAACTGTGGGAACTGTATTAACAAATTGCCACTAAAGCACACTAGAATTCATTTTCAGTATTCTGCGGATTGGCATGGTTTGCATCAAGGTACTACATTCTTGGCAGAGTCCCCATTTTCCTTTCTCCTCAGTTTAAAGAATGTACCTCTGTGGTTAGATTGCTTCTTCATAACATCAACACAAAACTCATCAAGAGATACAACTACCGTTATCCTCTCATAGTCAATCTTGGTATGAATCATTTAAACTGGCAGAGTTAGTCATGCTGATAAGTTTCCTCAAAATCATCATTTCAATCTTCTATCACCGAGTTTTTTATCATTATTGTTTCCAGGTGTGCTTGTCCGTTTTTATAACATGACAACAACCCTTCAACCACACCCTTCTGACAATCTAAATAAAGCCACAGCTCTCAAATTGTCAAGATACATGGACTTTGCTGCAGCTTCTTATGGTCTGTCCTGTATTCATATCCATATCAATAGCCTTGCTAAACTTCTGTTATCTCAATCACACCTACTTAATGATTATCAGGAGTACTTTTCTATCCAAGACACGCCAAGTCATCTCTACTTCGTCTCGTTTCATCTAACAACAGTTACAGTATTGGCAGTTTAACATCCTCTATGTCAGTCAATGTCATTTCACAGATGACAGGAGTTGTCCCTGATGACATTATAGTGGTACGTGGTTCATTGTTTGCAAATAATGTTTTTCAAACTACACTGTAATATTATTGATTACATACTGCCACGTTTAGATTTTAATTACACTTCCAAGATTCAATTTCTAAATTATTCATTCTTCAATTGTGGGATTTCGATGCCAAAACACAAGGAATTCGTTATCAATTCTCACTCACAAATGCCCTCAGACACAACTCAAGGGTGAAAACCCGCTCCGACCTGGCTATTACATTTGTCTGGACCGTGAGAATGAGAGTGTTGTTGTGGTGATACGAGGCACGCTAACTCTCTCAGATGCTCTTACTGATGTGGCGTGTTTGAGTAAAGAGTTTTTGGGAGGGTGGGCACATCATGGCATTAGGTGAGTGTTAATTTATTTCCTTTCCCCCTGATGATTATATCAATAACTCTTTGATATAACTTCTAAATGATTTGATTGAATGGATAGGTATCTTTTGTATCATAAGCAAATAAATGTTGACGTCTGCCAGAAAGCTGTCTTGCTCTACAGCTTTCAAAACCTACTGTACAATTTTCTCCTACAGTATAATAAATCATATTTTAACAGCGTCAGTGCGGAGTCAATCTACGAAGAGGTCAAGGTTATTCTGGAGAACCTTCTCAAACGGACTGGATACAACCTGGTGCTCTGTGGACATAGCTTGGGAGGAGGTGAGGAGAGATTTCTGAATGAAGTGCACTCTCTGAAGTCATTGTACTCTCTGGAGTGATTGCACTGTCTGAAGTTACTACAGTTATTGCAATTTTATATTGCAATTAACTGAAAATTTACTAAAAACTATTGTTTTACTCTCCAACTTTAAAAGATGTATTCATCTATCGCGAATCTTGAAATCGAAACTATCTACCTTATGCAGGTACTGCTGTACTGTTAACTCTATTCCTGCTGGAAAACCGAAAAACCCTATCAGAGACACTGAGCAAATGTGACATAAAGTGTTACGCTTACGCACCCCCGCCAGTCTTTAGTGCTCATGGTAAGTTGGGGTGAAATGGGGGGGGGGCTTTTCAGAGATTGTAACTAGGGAATTTCTTGTTGAGGGGAGACTTCCACATTCCACAATATTTGAGGTTATTGACTTCAAGTTTTTCGTTTTTGAATCAACTATGAATGAGTCGAAAGTAATGAATCAACAAAGACTCATGATCTATCATTTGAGTTGAAATAACTGAATCAGTTTTATCCAGATAGTATCATAACTCACTGACTCAGGTAGTGGTGAAAAGTGGTCAGATCACATCACCACAGTTATAAATGGAGCTGACATCATACCCCGCACCTCGCTCGCTAACATGTATAATTTACTCATGCAGGTATCTGTCCTATTTAATAAACGTCCTAACACTGACCCGCATAAATTTACCAACATATTGTCATCTATTATTCGAGCGGCTATTAACTCCTAAAGGGCATAAGTCCGTTTGCCACTTCAGCCAGGCGCCGGTCTTATCTGGATTGAATAGAAACATGGTTTAGATGATGATTGGTATATAACCTCTATATATTCAAACTTGGATCAATACTTATCATCGTATTCATGACCTATCCCATTCAGTTACAGTATATCGAGAATTTAGATCTGACCCTCTGGGAAAGGTGTAGTCTGATCAGAGAAAAGAAGTCTGAGAAACTGGAAGATCTGTTACTCGGGATGGACGAGTTTTTGTTGAAACACACTGATTCTAACCACGAGGTATATTAGTTAATTACTTAATGAAATAATTACGTACTTCTGTTAATAAGTCGTCAGAAAAAATGACGTCACATTATAGTTCATGTGAAGTCGTGGATCAAAGTTTTTTTAAAGTGTCGTGTTCCTGAGTTGGTTTTGAAGGTGGTGTGAAATGTTTCAATTCTCGACGTCATGAAATGTGATATTGGGGTATCATGCGAAAATTTGGACTTTTCTCTCCAGACTTTTTCTGGACTTCCTGTTTCTGAACTAAGTTTTCAATGATTGATTTTTCAATTATTCAATTTTTCGATGGGTAATAATTGAATATTCGTCAATCACAGGTTTTCAAGCCACTCTACCACACGGGGAGGATTGTATGGATTGATCGTCAGCACACGCAGATTGATGACACCACCTCTGCTGACACCTCTCTTGACACCTCTCTTGACACCACCTCTCTTGACACCTCCGGTCTCGAGAATTCTCCCTGTTCGTCACATCTCAGAACACCTCTGACAGATTTTGACACACCGTTAATACGTCAGAGAGACAGTTCATTGTTCAGGACTCCTGAGAAATGTCCGGATTCACAATCACCGGATTTTGAACCAAGATCATCAGATCTTACACCAGAATTGTGTGACGTAACATCAAATTTTGATGACGTAATCCGAGAACAAGTTCCAAAACTTGAACTTGGACCTTCAAATTTAGAACTCGACTCATCAAACTTAGGAGCAGAATCGCCATTTTCAGACATCGCTTCCGATCCGTTAGCCTTTCAACCGACGGACGACACCGGTTTTTTCCGGCGATTACGTCGTCAAGTTCGCCGATACCGAGCTCCAAAACGGGCCGTTTTGTTGGACGCTGATAATGCAGCTGAGTGGAAACAAATGTACGTGGGAAGCAGGTTCATTGTCGACCATTGGCCTCATATGTATCAGAAAACGTTAAAAATCTTTGTTGCTCAGAATTCGGATTAATGTAGCTGTTTATGTGGAAAGTTTTGTTGAATAAATCAATGTTTAGGTTTCTATTTGCCCTATTTGTGATAATAATTTGTGAATAATTTGTTTTTAAGAAGGATTAACTATGTAACATATGTTTACTTACGAATAACTTTGTTTTGAAAAGTGTTACTTTTTGTGGAAATACGACTTGTATACGTTATTGTATAGCCAAATATAACATTTTTGCTGTTCCTCCATTGTTAGATGTACCTTGGAATCTACCGTCTTTTATGACTCTCCCAGTCTATTATCTTATTATGGTTATTAAACACTAACAATGCCGCTATACGTAACCATGGTAACCCCTACTCCCCCTCAGTAGTGCATGGTACCCTGGTAACCGTTACCAGGCTGCGTCGCCGAGGACCACTCCATCCCACTCCATCACCCCACTCCTTGACCCAAGTGACGTCACCGGTACCACAAAATGACGTGATCGTCATGACGTGTAGAGAACGAACTAACGAATACAAAGCCATTGTTCAGGCTAGGCGTAGTCGGGCAGCGGGCGCGTTTATCAACAATAAGAACAATGGCGCGGTGGCAGCGCCAGTGCCGCCCACACGGAGCCAGTTTAACAAGGTGGCGGGAACAATAGGGCGCAATATCGCCAACACGTGTGAGAAGTTGGAGAAGTTGGCGCTTCTCGTGGGAAATAAGTCATTGTTCGAAGATCGGAGTCCGGAAATAAACAAACTGACGGAGATTATCAACGAGGATTTGTCCGGTTTGGATCGGATGATCACGGAACTTGCCGCGTTTTCTAAAAATAGCTCGGTCCAAGTCAACACCCAAGTGTCGCAACACTCAAACTCCGTCATCATGTCGCTTCAATCGCAACTCGCAACCATCACGCTCGACTTCAAGGACGTGCTCGTGTCTCGTACGGAGAATATAAAGGAGGCAAAACTCCGCCGCGATCAGTTCAGCTCGGGATCGGTTACTGCGGGATATCATGCAGGGGATGGCGTGTTCGGGGATGATTCCCTTCTCCTGAAATCGGAGAGGGGCGAAGCGCAGGATACGATGCTTGATTTCTCGGACTACGATCAGAACCAGCAGCTGGCACTGTTGGATAATCAGGATAATTACCTCCAGGTACTAAGTTTTCGCCGTCTTGGCTGACTTTTTTTGAGTTTCTTCCAATTCAGTACTTGGTCATGATATCATTAAACTTAATTGAATCCGGTTCAACGATTTTTTTCATTAAAGACTACTCTTTTCCATCATGATCAGAAGGGGGATGGGAATTGCTGTCACGTGATTGGGAAGTGTGTAGTTAGGAAATTGTCACGTGATTAGGAAATGTGTAATTTGAACCCATTTCTCCACCCTAATCCAGGAACGAGAGAAGAACATCAAGACAATTTACAGTAAGATTGAGGAGCTTGGGCAGATGATGGGCAGACTATCCACTATGATTTCAGAACAAGGTACACAAAGCGAGTGACACAAATGTTGACACCTCTTTTCAAAGTGATGCCACTTCAACTTTGACACCACCACAATTGACATTCACAGGGAATTTTTGGTGTCTGAATCTTCATCAGTTTCTTAATATTTTGAATGTTTGAGATGTAGTAAAATTTAAAAAAAGACCTCCAAACTTTACAACACTACTTTGAACAATCAAATTTGAGTACAGTAATAAAATTTTAAAGTGATCGTTGACGCCATTATGATGTGCTCTCTCTCAGGTGACACCATATCACTGCTTGACACCAACGTTACTGGCATACAGACGAACGTGGAGGCAGCACACTCAGAACTTCTGAAATACTTCCAGAACATATCGTCCAACCGTTGGTTGATGTTCAAAGTGTTTGGGATTCTGATCATGTTTTTCATTGTTTTTGTCGTGTTCATGGCTTAGGAAGCTTTTTGCTTTGAAGTCTCTCCTTTTCTGTTGAATTTTAACTAAGTTTTGAGTTAATTATTTGGTAGATCTAGGGAATTATGTGTCAGTAAACTTAATTGTAATTGGAAAATCAATTATTCATAAATTTCATTAAAGAATTTGGATCATTGGATATTACAAAAAAATTCAAATTTCCTCACATGGTTGAACAGTTTTTGGGCTTTTCTGTTTTTAGTGTGTAATGCCATCTTGATTTGTCATGTTCCGACATAACCTTTTGGTGCTGTTGAGATTACTTGAAATCAAGAATTCCAAATCTAACATAATTCTTAAATGAATGTCAGATCGCTGCATTGTTTCGTTTTTGTTAATAAAGAGGGATACCCTATGTTCTTAATCATAAAGAATCTATAGGTGATGATGAAGATATTGGCGATCAAAAAGTTGATTATCCATTCAAAGGAAAATCCTTTCAATAGCCTCTATTATTCAGAGAGGTACAGATTTGAGTAATTTGATTGTAAGTCATTTCATTCCTTACGAGTTTTTCTGTGAAAAATTTCACTCAACCATATTTTATATCTACTCCACTCACTATAAGGAAAAATATTTTGCTGCATTTTAGCATATTTTTATCACTGGAAAGCAATTATAAGTCTATTTGAGATGCTTAAAAAGTTCACACAGAATTCGTTTGAAAATCAAACAGAGATATTCGAGGAAGATGCTCTGTGATCAGTGACACATTACGCGCCTCATCAATAAAAATTGTCCCATTTTTCATCGTAGTCCATACAAAAGTTACTGTGCTTGCAACACTGACAATCGTAACAGTAGACAACTCCTGGGCCGAAATCTTTGCTGCAATCTTTGGCCGGATCTACCTCTCTGTTACACGGATATGGTCGTATAAGTTCGCCGCCCACTGTGCCCGGAACTGTAGCTCTGTAGCACTTGCTGGTGGCTTTCAAAATATAGCAATCTTCCTCGGGAGTGCCACTGAGCCTACACATCGCAGCCGCTTCCTCCTTGCTATCCTGACACGGAGATAGATTCCTCCTCTCCAAGCAGGTATCCCATCCCATATCCTCGGTTTTGTCAGAACCTTCACAAAGATGCGCCATGTCTATCATCGTGCCCTTGGCATCGCCCTTGAGCGTGGCTTTGTAGCAGTTGGGCGAGATTGTATAAATCCAGCACTCATTACGTGGAATGCCACTGTCGATACACCTCTGCAACGCATCTATAGCATCCTCATCACATGCATCACTCATGTTAACCTCCGTGTGACAGATTCCTTCCTTCCTCTCCGCCGTTGCAAATTCTTCCTTCCCTCCATCTGCCTCATCTGGGGTAACCCCCTTGCAGCTCCCATTCCTACACTTTACCAGGGGCAGCATAACCTCACTCTTTATCCGGCAGATGTTAGATACCTCTCTGTTCATATAGATGTAACCCCCCTCTCCCCAGTCCTTGCCCCAACTGTTCCTTACCTTCCAGTACTTGATCCCACTTCTCTCCCCATAACCGACCAGGGCCACAGCATGGTTAGCCCACGCGTCACAGTTTTCATCCATGTATAGACCGCTGGCGTACGCCAGGAAGTCTTCATTGACGAATATCGCTACCGATAGTACGTGTTTGCTAGCCTCCTCCAGCAATTTTGCGCCTTTTATCATTGTGAAACCTCGAACCTTTACGTTATGGGTGCGGAGTGCGTTAGCTTTGCCCTTGGCGTTGCACTTCTGTCTATCCTTAGGTTTGTAGGGGTATGCCTCGCTGGGTGCTATCCTGTCCTTGTTTTTCGCGTACTTGAAGCACCATTGCATCCATCCTCCCTGACACCCATCGTAATCCCTATCGCTAGCGCACTCCAGAAACTCCATCTCGGAAAGACTGACTTTTCTATCTCCAGTTTTAAAGAAAATTTCGCCCTCTAGTGCGGCAACTGCGGAATAAGTCCAACACGAGCCACACTTGTCTTGGTCCTTGATGTCAGGGAGAATGTCGGCAAAGTCCCGGTGAGCTGGCAAATCGCCAGAACTCACTTGTCTCTGCTCAATCTCCACAACGTCATCATCGTCAGGTTCAGGGCGAGTGGAATTGAGTCCGAGACGAGAGCTCCGTTCTTCCGCAGTGAGAATGGAGAGAAAGTTATCCTCAGCGGTGAAGTGGCGAGTGTCGTCGTTGTTGATTGATTCAACCCGGGCGTGAAACTCGGTGAAAGCGTGGAATCGGGCGGTCCGTGCTTGAAGACCCTCAGCTAGATTGATGTGGTCTTTGTCGGCGTATTTTGCCATAGCAATGCGGAATTGTTCCCGGACATCGCCCTCTGACAAGGAGAGAAGGGCGGAAGTGAAGAGAGTGATGAGGAAACTCTTCATAGTGTGTGTGTGAGTGTGTTGAGAAGTGGCTAGATCGGGAATATGGGGGCTATTTATGTGGTGCCGCACAGTTCACTCAAACAGATGGTTATAATTGTGTTTTCATATTATATTACGGAGAAATGCTTCTATAGACACAATGTGTCAAAGAGGTCCCGTTAAATGCTTTCAATTCTATCAAAGACTCGCAAAAAGTGTCATCTGTTTATTGAAAGCTTTGACGTCGCGTATATTTGGGTGCCCGTCTGGCGACTTGTCATTTGTTAGAGAATTTTCACACAAATGGGGGTTTCGGAGTTCAAAGTTTCATATTAATACTCGGAAACCTATGCCATCATGTCATTGGTTGTTAGTGACAATATTGAACATAGCAATGATGGAATTGTCAAAAGGGGTCTGGGGGTCTATTCCAGGAATGGTTGATTGTTCAGAGAAAAGTTAATTGTAAAAGTAGCACTGTATAAGCGACAGTTGACAGTAGGTTTATAGTTAAGCACCGTAGGTATAGAACAATATTCACAGGAAATTTCCAAACCTTGCCTATATTATGTTACAGTACAGTGTTTGTTAGAACATTGGCGAAATCACTAGTCCTATTTATCATCAAAGTAACCAAAAGATCCCCCTCTAACACATCAAGATGATGTTAGTCTCTCCCTGGTACGACAAAACGGCTTTTGATTAACTCAATTAGCTTATTAACCAATTAACTCAATTACAGGTAGCATGGCTACGAGAAATAGTCATAATAGCACATAGCTATTCACCGCTATTATCAGTGTTGTAAAGTCTGTTTCTGAGACAGTTCTCCAAGACATCCACAGTCACTGAAAATAGAATAAGACATTCACAGACGCAGGAAGAACGGTTTCGAAAACGACAGAAAAGCAGCCCAAAAACCATCCCAATTTTTATCTGAAATTCAGTTGAACTCTAGTACTACGACAATAAGATAGTCGTACTAGTTACTCATCATGGTAGAGTTGGATCAGTTGAATATTCATAGTTCCCGGGAAATTATAGCTCGTCATGGACTGACACTTCCGGAACTGTTTGATCTCTCGCTTGAGTTCTACAAGGAAGGTAATTATGATGTGATTAACCAATCTAAGTAAGTGCTTTCAGTCTTATCAATTCGGATAAATCAAATCACTCCAATCTTAATTCTTGATTGTAACTGACCAAATTTTTGAGAAAATCATATCAACTTCTCCTTACAATAATTTATAACCCCTACCATCATACTTCCCCGATTTACAACCGGTGACTTACTGAAACCCCAAACCCCATTTTTCAGAGCAGCACCAATTCCACCAATTTCATTATCCCAACCCCCTGAATTTTCCAACCCCATTTTTCAGAGCACCAATTTCACTATCCAACCCCCTGAATTTTCCAACCCCATTTTTCAGAGCACCAATTTCACTATCCCAACCCCCTGAATTATCCAACCCCGTTTTTCAGAGCAGCACCAATTTCACCTGACATACGAACAGAAGAACCAGCTTGCAGCGTACTTCCGACAGTCAACTCTCGGACCGTATAGCCCAGAGAAACTAAACCCGGGATACTTTGACTTTGTGGGCAATGACAGAAAGTAAGTGGGTGACAATCAGTCGTATTTTTGATTTGCGTGCTTATCAAAATTGAGTTTTTGAAAGAAGTAGAAAAGGAGGAAAATCAATCGCCCTAAGATTCCAGAATAAATGTAAAACCTTGTTAAGTGAGAATGTGCATTTAAACTGGTTGCGGGGTTTCAAGAGGGTCTGAGTTTAACTTTGTCCAATAATCCCCATGTCCGTTCAGGAAAGCGTGGGAAGCACTAGGGGAGATCTCATCTAATGGGGCTATGGCTGGGTTCTGTAATCTACTGGAAACTGTGTGTCCTGAAATGGTACCATGGATTAGACACAAGAAACGGGTACTGGTGTTTGTGAGTGTTTGTTTGTTTGTGAGTGTTTGTTTGTGGGTGTTTTGGGTGTTTGTCTGAGAGTGTTTGTTTGTTTGTGTGTGTCTGAGAGTGTTTGTTTGTTTGTAGGAGTTTGTTTGTTTGTGAGTGTTTGAGAGTGTTTGTGAGTGTTTTCATGTGATTGGGGCTATGGCTGGGTTCTGTAATCTACTGGAAACTGTGTGTCCTGACTTGGTACCATGGATTAGACACAAGAAACGGGTACTGGTGTTTGTGAGTGTTTGTTTGTTTGTGACTGTTTGTTCGTGGGTGTTTGTCGGTGTTTTGGGTGTTTGTCTGAGAGTGTTTGTTTGTTTGTGTTTGTCTGAGAGTGTTCCTTCGTTTGTGGGAGTTAGTTTGTCCTTTTTAGTATAACCGCTTGTTTTTCTCATGCGGTATCCTATTGAAATTTAACCTGAGAAAACTCTCGATTCGCTCCAATGAACATGAATTTCAGGAACGTGAGAATAAGAAGAAAGAAGAAAAGACTCGGGAAGAGGAGAGGTTGAGAATTGAGGAAGCAGAACGGCTGGAGTCATCGAAACTGATAAATATCGTGAAGAGAGCCGAGGAAATTAAGATAGAGCAATCGAAGTAAGTTAGTGAAAAGTTTGTTGTGAAATAGGTCAGTTAACTTTGAAATGTTATTCTTTACGGAGAATTGAAAGCTACAGATTTGTTTTAGAAGGGTCGGAATGTCATAAGAAAGTGGCATTCAAATTTCAATACAATGCTCACATGGACACATGAAATCGATGTGCAGTCATTAGTTGAAATGTGAAAACTAGACCTTCGTGTCATTAAGCGCTATTTATGTGACAAAAGTGGCAATTTCGCATAATTTTGCACATATTTGTACGCCGCCGCGACATTTTCACGCGACGATGATAAATTTCATCGATCTCAAAATTTCATCAACGCGCGCGTGCGCGGCGCACTTTTTCCCTGGATTTACTATTACGTAATACGCCCTCAAAACTTTACCTTAATTTCACACTGGACGGCTGGGAAATAAGCAGAAAAACTTTCTCCTTTTTAAATGCTATCCGTTCAGGGTTGCAGAACAATTCAGTGACGAAGATGATGAAGAAATGCCATCGTTGGTAAGTTGCATACGTGGCATTTAATGTTAAATATTGGACAAATTCCAAATATCGGTGTGTGGATTCTGTTGTTATTAGCGATCCTGGGCAAGCAATTTGTTGTGGTTATTTGCGATTATGCCCGAATTTCGTGTACTCAATCGAATTGAGTGAATCGTTGATGAAACGAAGATTACGTTTTTTTTTGCTTTTTGAAGGAGAAGTGATTCCTTTCGGCGTTTCAATCTCACAACCATTTTCACACCAGGAACGAAATGATAGATCAGTCAGTGGTTCTACACCCCAAACCTCGCCACCACAACCAGTAGCTAACGGTGAAACAACCAGTTCCACAGTAACCAGCGTCACAGAGACGACCACTGTCGCAGAAACAACCAGTGTCGCAGAAATAACCACTCCACTTCAACCTGAATCAGAATCTGAGGTTCCCGTTTCTCGATTTGAGTCTAGTAACGGACAGGAACCGTTGATTGCAGCGGAAGCAACAAACGGTGAGACTCGCGAAAGCGCCGATAAAAGCGGTGGCGATTTGAACACCGTTAACGATTTTATCGAGACAATATCGGAAAGTGACAGCAGTGCAGCTCACGTTGAAAGTGAAACTGCGCAAGCACAAACAACTATAACAGAAAGTGTTCAAGAAGATCAGAATTCGGGAATTGCAGGAGCTGAAGCAAACACCGTTGGACCAGAAGCGCTTAACGCTGTTTTGAGACAACACTTTGCCTGTATGCTGTACTTGAAACAGATGAAGGAGGCCGGTCACATGCTCACGGCGGAACAGGAGGCCTATCTGGTACAGATGGCNCTGTCACATATTGTGCCATTGCGGATGGTGGCCATCAGGTGCCCTGGTGGCATCAGAAAGGTTAAATGACCTCTAGCACACTTATTTTATTTAATCTGAACCTTGAATACATCTCAGACCTCAATCTGAGTCAACTTTGCCCAAGCATAAATTCCCCCAAATTGTTGCAAGTTTGTTCCACTTTGGGGAAAGATCATATGTTGGGGAATCATCTATAGTATTTGTACGCCGCCGCGACATTTTCACACGACGATGATAAATTTCATCGATCTCAATATTTCATCAATGCGCGCGCGTGCGCGCACGCTTTCCCTGGATTTACGATTACGTCATACGCCCTCAAAACTTTACCTTAGTTTCACACTTGATGGCTTGGAAGTTAGCAGAAAAACTTTCTCCTTTTTTAAATGTTATCCGTTCAGGGTTGAAGAACAATTCAGTGACGAAGATGATGAAGAAATGCCATCATTGGTGAGTTGCATACGTGGCATTAATGTTGAATATTGGACAAATTCCAAATATCGCTGTGGATTCTGTTGTTATTTGCGATCCTGGGCAAGCATATTTGTTGTTAATAAATGCGATTGTGCCCGAATTTCGTGTACTCAATCGGATTGAGAGAATCATGATATGAAGATTTCGTCACCAAATGCTTTTTGAAGTGATTCCTTTCTGCGTTTCAATCTCAACCATTTTCACACCAGGAACGAAATGATAGATCAGTCAGTGGTTCTACACCCCAAACTTCGCCACCACAACCAGTAGCTAACGGTGAAACAACCAGTTCCACAGTAACTAGCGTCACAGAGACAACCACTATCGCGGAAATAACCAGTGTCACAGAAACAACTAGTGCCGCAGAAACAACCAGTGTCGCAGAAACAACCACTTCAGTTCAACCTGAATCAGACTCTCAGGTTCCCGTTTCTCAATTTGAGTCTTGTAACGGACAGGAACCGGTTATTTCAGTGAAAGCAACAAACGGTGAGACTCACGAAAGCGCCGAAGCAAGCGGTGGCGATTTGAACACCGTTAACGATTTTATCGAGACAATATCGGAAAGTGAGAGCAGTGCAACTAACGTTGAAAGTGAAACTGCGCAAGCACAACCAACTATAACAGAAAGTGTTCAAGAAGATCAGAATTCAGGAGCAGCAGGGGCTGAAGCAAACACTGTTGGACCAGAAGCGCTTAACGCTGTTTTGAGACAACACTTTGCCTGTATGCTGTATCTGAAACAGATGAAGGAGACCGGTCACACGCTCACGGCGGAACAGGAGGCCTATCTGGTACAGATGGCACCGTATGAAGATCATATCAACTCACTAAAGTCGAGAGTGGAGGAAGCTGTGGTGTCACAGAGTGAGACACAAGCGGGCAAGGACACACTGGGTCAAAGCGAGACACAAGCGGGAGAGGAGACACTGGGTCAAAGCGAGACACCAGCGGGAGAGGAGATAGGAGCAACTGAGACAAAACCTACTGAGCCGGTAGGAGAGACATCAGAGAATGAGACTTCCATTGCAACCTCAGCTGTGGGGAGCCAAGGAGCGGCTGAAAACGTCACCGATATATCCTCTACACCGAACGAACAGTCAACAGCATCCTCTCAACCCGCTGATATCCAAGCCACGAGTCAGGAATCATTCGCTGTTATCAGCCCGGAGCAATCGCTGGAAGTGGTGAGATCATGTGACATAGAGCCGGAAGTGAAGGGAGGATTAGTAACGGATGAAGCGGGAGGGATTCTTGCTGCCCCACCCCTCCCCGTCGTGTCGGGAAGTGTTGCTGTGGAGTCAGAGAGTGCTGCTGTGGAGTCTGAGAGTGTTGCTGTGGAAGAGAGTGTTGCCCAAGTGGAGTGTGGAGAAGCTCCTGTTGCGGCTGAAGGAGTTAATTTGTCGGACGTGAGGTTACAGGATGAAAATATCGAATTTGAGGCTGGAGCTACTAATGAGGGTACACAGCCTCCGTCACAACCAGTGGAAGTTGCTGTGGATCAAGGAAAAGAGTTAAATGAAATCGAAGAAACAGGAGTTATTCCATCGTCCGTTGAGCAAACTCCCACTGAACCTTCTCCCACAGAAATTGCTTCCACAGAAACTGCTCCCACAGAAACTGCTGCCCCTGAACCTGCTCCCACAGAAACTGCTTCCACAGAAACTGCTCCCATAGAAACTCACGCTGCCTCAGAACCTGATGTCAACGAAACTGCTGCCACAGAAACTGCTCCCACAGAAACTGCTTCCACAGAACCTGATTCCACAGAACCTGCTCCCACAGAACCTGATTCCACAGAAACTCATGCTGCCTCAGAACCTGATTCCAAAGAAGTTGAGCCTACAGAGGGCAGGGTCCATGAACAAGAGGTAGTGTCGAGTGTCGAAAAACAAGAATCGTTAAGTGAGACACAGATAGAAGAGACCGAAACGGGGGCACAAGTTGAGACACATTGCAAGGACAATTTAATTCCTGCCCTAGGAGAAATCGTATCAGCTGAAGGTGATGACATTGCCATTGAAACTGTTGAAGAAAGTGAACTGGTCGTACGTAATGGCGAAGAGAATGCAATGGTCATCGAAAATGCTCAGGACAACAAAATGGTCATGAGTAATGGAGAAGAAAACGAAATGGTCATTGAAAATGAAGAACCAGCTCCTCACGAAGAATCTGACAACAGCGACGCGGGCGAAGAACTCGAAGTGTGGCAGAAAACCGAAGTTGCAAAATTCATCACAATTGTTTCCAAGGACTCCGAAAGCGTTCTATCCGTTGGTAGGGGGGAAACTGTCACTGTCCGAATCCCGACATATGAATCGGGAATTGCCCTCTACTGGGAATTCGCTACGGAGAACTACGATATTGGTTTTGGAGCTAGTTTTGAGTGGGAAGAACGAGAGACGGAATTGATGTTGGACCAGGAGAGTTCGGCAGCAGAGGTGGAAGAGGGTGGGGTTGTAACGCGGGTGCTCCGGCAACCGATTCTACCGATTTTACGAAGGAGTAGTCACGAGAAAGTGATCACGGGGTCTCACGCGTTTCCGCGAAGTGGCACCTACCTGCTCATGTTCGACAATTCGTATTCTCTGCTCCGGTCTAAAACCGTGTTTTATCGAGTGTTTTACACGAAGTAAGAAAAGTTATAATTCAGTTGGGGATGACTCAGGAATAAGCTGATATAGGAATGTTTGGGGTTGTTGTCATGGAAACAGCAGGATTTTGGCGCCGAGTGGTCGTGAGCCTGGCGCCTGCTTTAGGTGCCTGAAATCTTTATCTATCCAGAGAAAGAATGTGAAGAACTTTGTGTGTAGAATAGAGTGAATTGAGTGTAGAGTATTTACAGGAGAATTGTCGAGAATGATTTTGGTGATAATCAAGCATGATACAACTTTTTTTTGCTGAATTTGAATTTGTCGATTTAGAACAGTCTGCTCAAAGTTAACAGAAATCTAAATCATGCAGAGTTTTTTTACTCTGATATTATAGCTGATCATTTTTCGAGTGTTTATAACCCTTCTTTCCTAAACCTTATTCTCTGTGCTGAAAAGAGATTTCCACAATCTGAAGTTAAAGCTATTGATTGTTCCCATAATATTCTGATTTTAATTTTCTTCCACATGCTATTATCGCTCCTCACTGTTTATCAAACTGGCTACTGAGTTCAATTGTTCCTTAATTTATTGATTTTATTGGAAGGTAATTGTTTTTGCGATCTTGGATTGAATTCAAAAGAAAAGAAATATTTAGCAATAACACATTGAATACATATGCTTGACATAGAACAGGACATTAAGATATATATTGAATTTTATGATTTAAAGTTAGATTTAGATAAAACGTTCCATTTCAAAGTGAAATCCTATTCTCAACCACAAGAACAAGAAATGCAGCTCAAGCTTTTACTCGGCTCAGCTTGAACCGCCAAACAAATTTCTAGATATACCCTAGTTCCAAATCTATGTCTTAAGTTGACTGTTGAAAATGAATGCATCATTTGAATCATAATGGGCTGCCCTTGTTAGATTGGAAGAATTATCTCACTTCATTTTCAATTTAGAGTTAATTCCAAACTGTCACTCCCACTCTCACATCTAGGCAGAGGCTTCAACATCATGGCCAAATCAGAAACAAGTTCTCACCCACAGCATGAGTATGTCTATATATGTGAGAGGATAGTTTTTCATTCATCATTCATATTATTTAACCCATCCCCATGAGGCATAACAAAAAAGTCAGTATGAATTTGAAACTGAAAGTTTTCTTGTGAATTTATAATCTGTAACAGATTGTAATTAAATCTGTTCCACTTCACGTATCACCTCCTGCAGGAACACCGTGAGAATTTAGAGCACTTAGAGCTGTACGGCTGATATCTGACGCCGTGAATCTTGGCGAAGGGGTTCCTAGTGAGCGGGTCACAGTTTGGGCACGGAGCCGTAGCGGGCTGGAGAACTGCCGTGGCGGGCGTCAGTGCCTCCAGGTCGTTAACATGGGTTTTCTGGGGGGTAAGTTATTTTAACACACACACACACCTCTCGCGGCAGCTCACCCCATTCACTTCATCTCATGATCTACTTCTAGTTTACAGTTCCCCCTCCCCATTGACCATCTGCATCATTATTTCAAATTCATCTTACTTTCCCCTCCCGCCATTTACAGTTACTCAGGGAGCAAACTACCAAACGCAAAATCACCTAATTCAAAATTTTCTCACCCCCCTTTGCTCACCACTCACTTCTCCATTCTCACCACTCACCCCAACTCCCCACTCACCCCATTCTCACCACTCAACCCCAGCNTCACCCCATTCACCTAATCTCATGATCTACTTCTAGTTTATAGTTCCCCCTCCCCTTGACCATTATTATAATATTTAAATTTGCCCTCCAACTATTTCCTTAAGGAGCTAACTTCCTAACGCAAAATCACCTCATTTTCTCATCCCCTGTTCTCCCACTCACTTCTCCATTCTCACCACTCACTCACCCAATTCTCACCACTCACCCCCTCACTCACTCACCAGGTGTTTGTAAAGATCGTCCTTGTCCCTGAACTGTCGATTACATGGTCCCACATGTGACATCCAGTAACAGTTGTAACTCCGTCTACCACCACCTTGACCCACAAGGGGGGTGGTACCACTGACACCAACGGGGATGGTACCACCTGCACCACCTTGTAACCGGAGTGGTCCATGAGCGCTGCTCCACTTTACTGAAGGGGGAGGGGATGAGTCACGTGACTATAATTTATGGTGAGTTTACCGGAAATAATCTTCCAGTTTTACTTTTGTTTAACTTTGAGGTGGCAAAAACTCTAAAGGGGATTTCGGTGGAGAAGTTAAAGTCTGCTCGAAACTTTTCCTAAGCGATATGTACAGTCTTGTAGCACCTCGATAACTTTTTGTTTGTCACGTTACCATAGGTGATAGGCCGATAGGGGGACCATATTTGGTTGTCACGTGACTATATTTGGCTGTCACGTGATTACTACTACGTGACTGATTATGTTTGTCTCGAGACAGATATGTGTTCCGGTAATTAACAACCAAGCGCTCATCGTCTCGCCATTTGTCACAGTCAAACACAACTTTTTTATTTCACAAGAATATATTTTGTGTGTGTTTGTGTGTATGTGTGTGTGTGTGTGTGTGTCCGAGTGTGTGTGTGTGTGTATCTGAAACAACAATATTATATGTCATAGTCTCGAGAGATTGCAAGCTGTCGCGACGACGAGAAAACTCGAGGGGTGAGGTCGATGTGCTACAGACGCAAATTACAAATTCAATTATGAAATTTTGTGGCTGCTGCTGCTATGCCGCGCCGCCGCCACTATAGGATACGCATATTAACATTATCATGGTGATTGTATGAGATAGGGTTGTCGCTAACTAGTTTGATAGAGACGGCAACTTATCATGATATTGCCCATGATATTGCCCATGAAATTGCCCATGATATTGCCCATGATATTGCCCATGGGTCATGAGATGGTGTTCCTATCATATTGACACTGCTGAGGCCAGAAGCAAAACTAAATCTCATGATATTAGAGCCAAGCTCTATACTTATGCTGTTAGTGCTAAGCTCATTCTTATTCAATTCGAATCGTTTCCGATTTCATCAAAAATTAAGCAAAAATTCTCTGAAATTTCGCTGAAATTTTAATGAAATATCTGAAATCACGTGTGATTTAATCATTAATAAAGCTTACTGAAATACCGGAGGCACTGTATACTTACTGTGTACTCACTGTACACTCACTGTATACTTACTGTATACTTACTGGACAGTGTACAGTGTACAGTGTACAGTATGTATGCAGTGTACACTCACTGTGTACTCACTGTACAGTGTACAGTGTACAGTGAGTATACACTGTGCAGTGTACACTCACTGTGTACTCACTGTACAGTGCACAGTGTACAGTATACAGTGAGTATAAAGTGTACACTCACTATATACTCACTGTATACTCACTGTATAGTGTATACTTACTGTTTGTCAGGCTGGGAGTATCGTGATAGCTCTGGAGAAGGGAACTCTGTAGACTCTCCACACTGCAGAAAGAGGTGAGTTGAGATTGTTGTTGAAAAACCTATTGGTGTTAAACCTAATATTGGTGAAAAACCAATATTGGTGAGAAACTTAATGTTGTGGAAAAACCTAATGTTGTGAAAAAACCTAATACTGTGGAAAAACCTAATATTGTTGAATAGCCTAATGTTGTGGAAAAACCTAATGTTGTGGAACCAATGAAAATACAGAAACGCAGTCACGTGATCAAAAACAGTTGGGACCCCTCCTCAAATATAGCATTCTCTAATCTCTAGTGTATATTTCCCATAATGAACAAAGTTTAACTCAGTTCCTCCATGTTTGCAGGGGGTTGGAACCCCGCTACCAGTTTAAATGCACTTCCTCACTTCACAATATGGGATGACATCTGATCAAGAATATGTATTACCTGGCTGCTGCTGCTGCTGTTCCCTTGTACCCAGCCAGTAGACTGATGATAGACGTGTCACACGGATGTAGTTTGGATATCAGGCTGGCTGAGGTGGTGGTACTGGTACAGGTCTTGTTGGGAGGGGGACCACCACTGCTACTGGTGGTCGTGTTGTTGTGGTTGTTTCCGCCCCAGTGAACCTGATGAGGGCCGGGGGTTGTCATTGTTTAATAATGGATATGGAGCTCATCAACCATATAATTATATACAATAGGTAGTATAGTGGTTGAACAATGAAACTATGTGGGTGAAGTTAGAGTTAGTTTGAGTAGAGTTTGTTTTAACGTTCTTATCGATTATTGGGAGATAATTAAGGAGGGATAAGGTTTTGAGCAGAACCTATCTAGAACTGATTTCGCATATGATAGGAGAGTGATCGAGGATGAAAATTATAATTATCACGTTTCGAAAAATCCTTGGACCAGTAAAATTATTCTCGGTCATCATATGGATGACAAGGTAATTCAGAAAGTCGACGCGGTTAAATGAAGATTCCATTCAGCAAACATATTTTCAAGACTCTAGCCATGGTTAAGTCGTGCTCAGAACTCACTGAGGAGCTGTAGTCTAGACCTAATTCGGATCGTCGCGTTCACAATGCAATTCAACACCACAGCTCTCAATGGTTTTTTAGTTTCTGCACTGCAAAATGGCCAATGGGCATGAATTTCGGCTAGACTTCGAATCAAGAATGACAACATCATTTTTTTGACCGGTCATAATAATTCACTGGGTATCTAGGTGTATACAATATTGAGATTTTGGTGCATGCACAGCTGTCGCGACTTGTTCTAGTCCGACACTCTAACTCCTTCCAAGCGTGAAACGTAGAGCAGTGAAGACTATATTCGGGAGCTGCGAGACTTAATTTCAGAAGTGTGTCCATCATCCATGATGACCCTCATTCAACTATATGTGGAGCGTCTATGATACCAGACATTATCAATGTCTGACATAATAATTATACTATGGCTTTGTGCATGTATATCTGGCGTCTTACTATGATTCGTAACATGTAGATAGTAGATAGGTTGAGGAATTCAGTTTAAGTGAGATTGGGCGAGACCTGTCTTGGGCGAGACCGGTCATGTAGTTACCATGGTAACTCGTTATAGTTACCATGGTAACTTGGTGGTAGCGAGCTAGTGATCGAGTCTGGGGTGCAATACCTTTTTCATGGCTGGAAGCTGCTTCAATGGGAAAACTATAGGCGATTTCATATTATTCGCGCGCGTGTCTAGACTTTGCATATGGGCGGCGCTATGGTTCGATGGGTGACTTGGTCTCAATAAAGGTTCATGCTCAATTGAGAATTCATGAATTCGGTTACAAATTTTTAACCGAATTCGTGATTTTTAATAGAAATCAAAAAGGGTGAATAAACTGAAATAGGAGTTGAAAATTGAAATTATCACGGGTTTGATGATCAGTCAAAATGATCGTGTAATTAGATGGCGTGCTGATTTTTTTCATCTTTTCAATAACATGGGAATTGCATTACTTTATCACGTACCGTTGACGAGACTGAAGTTGAGGAATTGGGGGACGAGGATTTGGTGGTGAGGATAGGTCTGAACGAGGCTTTAGGGGAGGTCGTGGTGGAGAGAGGACTTTTGGGTTCCTCCTTGATGCTCGACGTCGGGGCTGAAGAGAGAGAGAGGGGGAATGATGCAAAAATGTTTCAATATGAAAATTCCAAACTATTTTTTACAACACCCCTGACCCAAATTTTATAATATAATTTGAATCAGTGCTGAAGTTCAACATTCAGCATACGGTTTCCGTATATATTGATTCCTAGGCATAGAATTATTCGTGTATGATTATGATACGAACCAACGGTCTGGTCCATTCTCCAATGTTCACCTTATCTTGGTAAAGCCTTAGAGGATCCCATCGCTAGACACTAGCTCAGACTCAATTGCTCCTTCATAAAGAAGAACTCGACTCCATCATAAAAGCATAAAGAAGAACTCTACCCCTTCATCATAGAAGTGATAACTTTACTCCTTCATAATACCAAATTCCCTACTTCACAGCTCAAAGGAGAGAGAGAGATTGCGGTAGAGTTAGAGCTAGTCTGACATTGGCTAGACCCTGTCATCTTTAGGTCAGACGAATCATATGTGTGTACGGGTGTTTTTAATTACTGTTGAAGGGTGTGTGAAGTGAATTGTCATATGGTCAGTCTGGACTATGTATTACAATAACAGATGACGATGACTGATGTTAGGGATTCTGTGGGAGAATTAATCTATAGAAACTAATGAGTATGACCTCTCTCTGACACCACAGCTGTTATTGATCTCTAATTGACACCTCTGTAGTAGGTGACACCTCGCTGAACTTGACACCTCTCGATATGATGTGTTCTAGACCTGACCTTTCTTCAAAAACGAGCAAGCCGAATTTCAAATTTTGGTTATTCCAGTGATGGTAACACTTGATCTATTTCAGGGTTGCTGAAGCTGGACTTGAACATTTTGATCTACCGCCCGCAACAAACGTAAGAAGTGAGTCACATATCATTATATTGCATGCATTTCAAATGGATTATTAATGGTAGGCTCATCGATCCAAATGACCCAGCACAACATTTCATTTTTCTGGACCCTGGCTAATATACAGATTTCCAGAAGGCGCTGTTTTGGATTTCATGTTAGAGCTATGTTAGAGCTATCCAGTATTCTGTTACACTATGTTATAATCGCGGGGGGATAGACACTATTGAGAACAATAGGCTAGACCGTGAACACACAAATTCACACAGTATATATCCATATTATGTTAGTCTTATAATGAAAACGCATGAATCATGGGGAGGGGGCATGGGAGCATATGAATTATATTGATGGTCTAGACAATATGTATCTGGAGGGTCTAGACAGTGTCCATGAACACAATAACACTTTCATCTTACATAGACAGATATATACGTGATAAATATACGTGCTATATATACGTGATAAATATACGTGCTATATGGACAGACAGTTGCGGTTGCGTTCAGCAATGAATCGATGATTTTATAGTCCAGGGGGTCCTTTCCGAAACTGGCTTAAGTCACAAAACTGACTTAAATCAAAACTCAGTTGCAAATTTACACTAAATTTCTGACTTAAGTAAAAACTAAATTTCTGGAAGGACCCCCAGAATAATAGAATGGCATTGTCAGACTGTGACAAAGTTGGATAGGGAACTTCCTTGCTAGCGCCCTTCAGCGGTTAATATTGGCGCTAGCACAAAAAACAGCCACGGTGAAGTTCATTTTTCGATAAAGGGGGCCTGCATTTGGAGTGCGTTTAGGGTGCGTTTAGGGCGCATTTAGGAGGCGCCATGTGGACACGCCCGGGTCCTTTACGGTGCGTTTAGGGTGCAGTTAGGGTACGTCGGGCGACCGGTCAATGACCCTGGTTTCAACACTCGGAATTAACTTTACGACAAGCGTCAGAAGTTGCGAAATTCAGCGCGAACTCAGGCCTCCTTCACCTGTCTCTAGAAAATTTAAAGTTTGTCTCATAACCATGGTAGACAGCTGCAAAGACAATATGCAGCCCCTCTTAACTAGCACATAGCGAGAAAATTCATAGGATTTCGAGAACTTTACATAGTCTAGACTCATGTGTGTGTGTGGTTGTATGTGTGTGTGTGTGTGTGTGTGTGTGCTTGTGTAATGTGTGTGTGTGTCTGTGTGTGTGTGTCACACGTCACTCACATGTCACACACACGTCACACAC
Source organism: Beroe ovata (assembly GCA_946803715.1). Taxonomy (NCBI): domain Eukaryota; kingdom Metazoa; phylum Ctenophora; class Nuda; order Beroida; family Beroidae; genus Beroe; species Beroe ovata. The sequence goes on from CAMPET010000120.1 coordinate 114,071, forward strand.
ACACACACACACACACACACCACTTCATCTTACCACCAAAGCTCACATAAAATTTCAGCTCATAGTTACTACGATTAATGTTACAAGCAGACTACCCGTCCCAGGGACATAGAATTGCGTTGAGTAGTTACTACGATTAATACTATACCACCGCTAGTTTGTCTAGGTCCTGTAAAATATCATAGGTATTACTATGATTAGTACATACTAGACATGATGTGCGGTAGCAGCATGTTATATACTGCTATTTGGCCAGACAAACTCGCGCGGTATGTAGTGCTCCTTCATCAGGATTATTATTATTAAACTCAGCCACGCTTGCAAGGTTAGATTCTCCACTTGTCTACTGAGTGAGTGAGTGAGTGAGAGAAGTGACTAGTGAGCGAGAATGAGAATGAAAGAAGGGTTGAAAGAGCGTGAAAAACTAATGTCCCCCAACCAGAATGCTCATAGATCTATATCAATCTCCCATTTTACTCGAATTTCCTTCCCAAAACTTCAACCTCATGGAACATCATGAGAACACTGTTCTCGAGACTGCTATGCGCGAGGGACTGCACCTAGGATAATAGTCGACTGTAACTGGTATCGTCTCAAACTATATCACTTTGTCTATACGGACACATGGAGGCAACTTGCACGGATTCCCAATTCCTTTGTCCCTAGAATGATGCGGGAATCATATGTACTACGGGAACGTGATCACAATATGTGGTCATAATGTGGTCATAATGTGGTCATAATGTGGTCAAGTTATCTAAAATGAGATAGTGGATCAGCCAAAAACCTATTCAATGAATTCTGTGTCTAGCTTACGTTTGGCTGTGGTGTCATGTCTACGTTTGGACAACGGACACTGGTGTCATTTCTAAGGCTGGTGTCTTCTCTATCTGTCTGTTTGTCAGTCTGTGGCCTGTGCGTCTGCATGAGTATTTTGTGAGAATTTTTGGAATCTTATTCTTCCCGAGGATGAGCAAATTCTCGGGAAATCTCCGTTCAGACAGAAATGTGGCCACACTTGTGCTGCTTCAGCATGGTCCATTGACTCAAAAATGAGCTGACATTCCGGAAAAGAAATGCCAAATATTCATTGAGATGGAGAAGTACATAAATTCAGTCTGGATCCATAATATTGATACTGACCGTGGGTATTGATTAGTCGAGGCCTCTGGACACAAACACACACGCACGCACACACACACAAACACACACACAAACAC
>CAMPET010000120.1:138809-156563 GCA_946803715.1 Beroe ovata
ACCCCTCCTTACAGCCTGCCCGGCGAGAAGTGAGATTAGATTAATTAATTAGATATAATTAATTATAATTTATTGTAACTATGATTGGTGGGGTTTTTGTTTTTGAGTACGGTGAGGTAGGAGTGAGGTGAAATGGATTAAGGTAGTAAGGTGAGAATGGGGTGAGATAAGTTGAAATGAACTATGAAGTGAGAGTTAAGTGATATAAGTTGATATGAAGTGAGAGTTAAGTGATATAAGTTGAAATGAGAGAGGGGTGAGATTAATTGAGGTGAGATAAATTGGGGATGGACTGGGGTTAGACTATGTATACAGCTTGAACAGAGCGAGTTGGAGTGACTAGGTACGGGGGAGGGTAAGGAATAGTCGGGATTATGATTGGGTTCATGGGAAGAAAGAATTGGAATTTACGGCTGGATCATGCGACACCAAAAGGAAGTGCATCCTAATTCCATGGGGAATTAGAACTGTTCATCAAAAAGACGTTATTATTATATCGCGGGATATATGCTGGCGCGACAATGTCGCCCGTTATTAACAAGCCACGTATATTAACGTGTCGCCACGTTATATAACAAGCCACGTATATTAACGTGTCGCTCGTTATTAACAAGCCACGTATATTAACGTGTCGCCACGTTATATAACAAGCCACGTATATTAACGTGTCGCCACGTTATATAACAAGCCACGTATATTAACGTGTCGCCACGTACCACTGTTCGGTAACACTGTCCGTCTCTGATCATGCCGGCAGAGCAGATGTAAGCCGCCACGCCTCCCGGTGCCTCCTTGAACTCCTCGTTAACAGCCGTGGTGGCAGTCAGGGATCGTAGGGAAAACGCATCCTCGAAACAGAATGGTATCGTGTATTGGCCCGTCTGAGCTGAGGAAGGTATGGGGTCGGTGATGGGGAGATCTAAGGGGAATGTTAGGAAATTCCCCCAACGTTTTTTTTGGTTCCCCAAGAAAGTTCCCCATGAAAATACCCCAAGAGAATTCCTGAAAGTATCGCCCAACACGTTTGTAACACGTTTTTACTTTGAAACTTTGCAATGCTAGTATGCGCGACCCAAGCTAGAATATGCGCGTTTCTACTCACACGTCCCTAGATTATCTATTGTTTTTATAGGCACATGTTACAAACTATAGACATTTGTCTAGTTTGGGTCACACGTGTGTGTGTCTAGCTTGTGGACGTGTGTCTAACTTGCGACTCACTGGCAGTTAGCTTGGACTGGTATGGGACAGCGATCTGTTCCATAGTGATGGCTACATCCGTATTGACCTTCGTTTCCGGGTCAACTGCACTGAAATATGATGTATGAACTTCATGCTATCATGGTTAGGCTCATGTTATACACTTTTTACACACTTGTTACACACTGGTTACACACTGTAACTCACTCCTCCATTCCGTCAGCAACGTTAACAAGAGAGTCCGGCAGCTCGGCTACCAGTTCCACGCCATACTGGTAGGTTGGCGATCCCTCACTGGCTGTAACCTCCACGTATATATCATCAGAACCCCCTGAGTACAACAACAGGTTAGTGCGTTTTTGAATGCTTGTCATTGTGTGCGCTATAATTGTCTGCTAGTACTTTATTTGTGTGTTTGTTTGGGCATTTGCTCGTTCGCTCCTATAGGTATCACATACTGATGGGACCATAACTTCTTCATTCTTGTACCACTAAACCACTTATCTACTTAGTAACTAAGTAATTGGTATGGGAATAACTAGGTTCTAACTTAGAATCAGTTTATAGTCGGGCCCTATTATGCGGAAGTGCGACTACTGACGCCCCGACAATTGACCCCATGACATTTTACATAACCTAACCACATAACAGAAACCCAAGCCCTGACCCTAAGCCTAACTGGGGTTAGAAACTGGGTTTTTAGGCCCTTTAACTGTAATTGTCGGGGGGGGTTCACTTATCGCTCTGCGTATTATACATCATCAAGTTCTTTACTATACTCACATGTATTCTTGTCGTATTTGAATGGCTTGACGTAGGGGAGAGGCATGTCTGTGCCTCTGGTGTTGTCTCTAACTACCTTCACCCTGGGAAGAGTGTTTATTTTTACGGAATTTTTACCATTTTTTTATATTTTCATTATTTTTCGGTTATTTTGGTTTAAGACCATGTCGAGAATTTCATTGCACGCGCGCAAATTTATTCTCAAAATTCTCCTCGCAGTTTGCATCACCGGTCAAGCGACCTTTGAGTAGTAAAATAGGATACAGGGGGGGGCTGCATAACTCGGAGAGCAAATGTGACGTCTTACCCATTAGAGACTCGGATCTTGAGGAAGTTGTCATCACCATAGTCCCTGCTATCCCAGGGCACGTTCATGAGGTAAACCTTGGCCGTGAACGTCCATTGGTCGACAGACGAGCCGCTACACATGGGTGCCCTGCAGCAGTGCGATAGGTTGTTAATTGTTAATTGTGATAGGTTGTTAATTTTGTAACAAGTACACTGCAACTGGTAACAAATAGTACACTGACTGGTACTAGGTACACTGACTGGTACCACTGACTGGTACTGCAGCAGTACGATAGGTTGTTAATTGTGGAAGTTTCAGACGAACTAGATACATGAGAGCACAGACTGACGCACAGCTGCACTAACTCATGATAATGTAATTGGAGCTATAACTGGTGACTGACGCAATGACATTCAACTGACTGGTATACAGACTCAGTGTAACAGGTACACTGACTGGTAACAAGTACACAGACTGGTAACAGGTACACTGATTGGTACCAGCTGCACCGACTGGTAACAAGTACACTGACTGGTACCAGGTGCCTGGTGCACTGACTGGTACCAGGTACACTGACTGGTACCAGGTGCACTGACTGGTAGGTACCAGGTACACTCACTTGTACCAGCAACAAGGTGCACTGACTGGTACCAGGTATACTGACTGGTAACAAGTACACTGACTGGTACAAGGTACACTGACTGGTACAAGGTGCACTGACTGGTACAAGGTGCACTGACTGGTACAAGGTGCACTGACTGGTACCAGGTACACTGACTGGTACAAGGTACACTGACTGACGCCTGTGTCTCCCACCTGAACACTTGAGTACCGCTCTGACTGAGAGTTTGGGCCCTGTCGGGTGCAAAGTTGAGGTTCAGTGTTCCATACTCGGATATTGTGGCGTCAGTCCTGCTGTACAACAGAACATGTAGTAGGACAGTGATGAGCCCGATCATTGCAGCGGTACACCCAATATAATTCGTGGAAACCTTGGTGATCTTAGCTATATGAGGATGCAATTGGTTAGCGACAAATCAATAAACTCATCGTGGTATAGTAAAATTTTACATAACTGCTGCGACAATAGCGGCGAAATTTTCAGATAAGTGTCACACTGTCAGTCGTCAAAGATATGATTAAAAATGTCAGATATTTGTATGTTATATACCCGTCGTGTTTGCGACCGAAGAAGCAAAAATTAGGCCCTTCCAGGTCTGTGATTCGCAGTGGCCACATATATATATTGGTGGTCAGTGGTCACATATATTGGTGGTCACATGTATGTTTGTGGTCACATGTATGTTTGTGGTCACATAAATGGTCACTATAGGTACTATGATTACAGCATCTATAAATTGGATGATGAGTAGCTACGGGAACATAGGATAGTGATTGCGTCACATTTCACTTTTTAGACTCTGATCTGATGTTTTCCCCCATTTCTTGCGAAGTGAACAATTTGACGTTGAGAAGATGGTGTCACGTGACCGGTGGGAAAAAACATGACCTAATATTCATTCATTTGTTGCTGTATGAAGGGTTTTTAGTAACGAGTGAAAAGTACAAACCATCATATTACACACATTACACATAACACATTTGTTGAAAAATTTCTTGGAAAGTTTTAGATTTATGCTAATTTTTCAATTCTGTTGCGATGTTTTCATCCAAATTTGATGTTTGATCTGGTTATCCATGGTCTGTGGGGCTCAGGCTCTTGAAATCGTATCAGAGCATGATGGAGTACATCATGATTTCGAACAAAATCCATCCCATTTTGTTTTCTTGAATAAAGGGGGGTTGACAAATGTTGAGGTCATGGGAAAGGGTCAGCAAAAGATGACCAGTGATGACAAGAGGAGGTCAAAAATGGGGCAAAAGTGATGACCTCATATGTGATTGGATCCTGGTTAGGTATTAAAATATGCCCGTCGACAGATAAAATCCAGCACCATGCAGTACTGGCGTATTCCTACGTTGCGTGCTGACCCAACCTGCTGCGCCGACTTTTCAGTTCACCGAGTAGAATAGCGGCGCGCAACGTGTGCACACACTGGAGTAATCCTGCTATGATTTAGTACGTGAGTACAGCGACACAAGGGGTATATTCTTCAGGACAGCGGCGCCATCGTGGCGCCACCTCAGCGCCGCTAGAGTACCACTGCAGTAGCCTGCGCAGTTGTGTCGTAGATTTTGAATAAGTCGGAGCAATTTATGCTCTGTCGTCTGTAAAGAGTAAAGAGAGCACTTCCTTAAATGTAATTTGAGACCCGATAATTGGAGTTTTAGGATTGATCCAATTAACTAATTAATGAGATATGAATATCGACACTTCCCTAGAGCGATAACAATGTTCATCTTTTGGTAACGTTTGAGTCCTTTTCATAGTCGTATTAATACGGGGGGAGGGGGGATCGCTAGGAACTGTTCTTAAGATAAACCGGGTTACAGCGTTGCAGTTAACACTGCTAGGTATGCCTATATCACAGAGTTATTGGAGTGTAACCCTGATGTTAACACACTTTAACCATTGTGTTGCAGTGCTGTTAACACACTGTCACCCTTGAGTGTAACAGTGCTGCTAGCGCACTCTGTAACCATCGAGTGTAACAGTGCTGCTAGCGCACACTGTCACCATCGACTGTAACAGTGCTGTTAACACACTGTCACCATCGAGTGTAACAGTGCTGTTAACACTCACTGTCACCATCGAGTGTATCGCTGCTGTTAACACTCACTGTCACCATCGAGTGTAACAGTGCTGCTAGCGCACACTGTAACCATCGAGTGTAACAGTGCTGCTAGCGCACACTGTAACCATCGAGTGTAACAGTGCTGCTAGCACACTGTCATAAGAGTGCTTCGCTGCTGTTAACACACTCTTTAACCATTATGTAACAGTGCTGTTAGCTCACACTGTAACAAGACTTGTTGTTAATACACGTACACTTACAGTCACCTGTATGTTGCAGTGCTATAAGAATACACTCTACCCAAAGTGTAAGAACGTTGACATATTAACATCGCTGTTAACAGCGATGTTACTATGATGTCAACAACTGTTGACAAGAATGTCAACACTCTTCCATAAATCAAGTTTACTCGCTGTAACCAGAATTTAGAATTGTGGGATGCGAATTTTTTCCCTAACTTTATTACTTTACAGCCGGAGAATTACGTTGAGACTTTTTTAAAAAAAGGTAAATAGAAAATATTGAACCTTACAAAATCGAACTACTATAATAAACCGAGCAAATTTATCAACTATCAAATATTTTCGCTGGGCCGAAATTGATGTTGACCGCCGATGTAGGGCGCCGAATAACTGGCGTCCGATCGGCGCTTCCTGTGTGGGACGTGGGACAGTGCCAATTGATATGTGTGTGCAAAGTCCTCGCTGTTATGAGTCATGGCACTGAAAGTCCGCAGTTTAGGCGCTGAAAGCCCACATGGCGGCGAAGAGTGGGGCAAGGACAGCCATAAGAGTGGCAGCTCCAGAGTTGCAGGAGTCAGTGTGGCACTCAACGCAATCAGCCACAGTCCAGGTGGCGTTGGTGGCAGCAGCTAGGGCGTCAGCGCATGTACCACATCCACCAGCGGTCAGGCTGACATCGTTGCCGGCGTAGGTAGAGTTGGCTCTGTGTGGAACAAAAAATGTAAAATTGGGAAATGGAAGAGGCCTTGCACACATATGGGTGCAGTTTAATGGGCGATGTATGGGCGCTGTTTGGGCGCTGTTTGGGCTCAGTATAATGGGCGTTGTATGGGTGCAGTATGATGAGCGCTGTGACATAGAATATAATGATATATGGCGGCTGAAATATGCTGTATATTATATTGTTATTAAGTGACATGACGAATGACGCGATGCGTGACGTCACGACTAAAGGACAAGTCACGCGTGACGCGTCACGATGTCACGACTATATAAATAGTTGGAGTCTAGCACTTACCCGAAACACGTGATTTTAGTAGCTGCTGTGCATGCTGTAGCAACACCATTCACATTGCATTTGAAGGAGACCAGGGGATCAGTGTAGGCGTTGCAGTTGCTGGCAGCGGCATCATCTGTCCAAGCGGGGCATGTTACACAGGTATCGGTTGTGTTAGCTGGGCAGTCTCCGCACCCGTAACCGGTGAAAGTGTTGTCCACTACTGTAGCTATGGGCCTGGGTGTGGGGGCTCATGTGTTATGCGCTATATACTCATATTGTAGTCACTCGTGCAAGCGTGATATGATACTGATCAGATAATATACTGAAATATATGTTGGTGTGATAATACTATTATCATATGTTGAAGAAAGTTTTCCAGTGGCCTTATATTAGTTTTGCAGGAATTCTCCTACAAAATACTTGATGATGAGCATTGAGCATACCTTGCTCAATAATAATAACCGTTTGTATATTGCTCATCATGAAGTTCNCGTAGGTAGAGTTGGCTCTGTGTGGAACAAAAATTGTAAAAATTGGGAAATTGAAGAGGCCGTGCACACATATGGGTGCAGTTTAATGGGTACAGTATAATGGGCGCTGCAGTATAATGGGCGCAGTATAATGGGCGCTGTATGGGTGCAGTATAATGATATATGGCGGCTAAAATATGCTGTATATCATATTGTTATTAAGTGACATGACGAATGACGCGATGCGTGACGTCATGACTGAAGGACAAGTCACGCGTGACGCGTCACGATGTCACGACTATATAAATAGTTGGAGTCTAGCACTTACCCGAAACACGTGATTTTAGTAGCTGCTGTGCATGCTGTAGCAACTCCATTCACATTGCATTTGAAGGATACCAGGGGATCAGAGTAGGTGTTGCAGTTGCTGGCAGCGGCACCACCTGTCCAAGCGGGGCATGTTACACAGGTATCGGTTGTGTTAGCTGGGCAGTCTCCGCACCCGTAATCGGTGTAAGTGTTGTCCACTACTGAAGCTATGGGCCTGGGTGTGGGGGCTCATGTGTTACACTCATATTGCAGTTACACATGCAAGCGTGATATGATATACTGATCAGATATACTGATCGGATATACTGAAATATATGGTGGTGTGATAATATGTTGAAGAAAGTTTTCCAGTGGACTTATATTAGTTTTGCAGGAATTCTCCTACAAACTGCTTGATGATGAGCATTGAGGATACGGATAATAACCGTTTGTATATTGCTCATCATGAAGTTCGGTTATGAGCAAATAGCGATATCCAGTCAGGTGATGGAATAGAATAAAGTGATAAGCTACTCACGAGTGGCACAAGGCAGCAGCTTTGGCGACAGTATCATTAACGCCTGTAGATGTGCAGGCTACTGGATCGGTGTCTTTTCCTGATAAATATCTGCGTTTTAGTATGATACAAGTGTGTGTGTGTGTGTGTGTGTGTGTGTGTGTGTGTGTGTGTGGGTATGTGTGTATGTGTGTCAATGTGATTATTTACTTACCGCTAACACAAGTGAAGTTGAAGTCCACACCGGCAACGGCAGACACTGCAAGCACCAACAGAATAACGACTCTTGTGAACATACTCAAATCTAGAACTGTGATGTTATCACTGTTAACAGTGAAATTTCACTGCTGACACATCGATATTTTGCATCAGGCCGGCATCAAATCTTCAATTATAGGATAAAGAACGCACAGATGCCACGGACCACGACAACTAAACCTCATTTGGTTTTTGGAAAAATCTTCGATATAAAAAAAGATGAAGGCTAAACTAGGCTCTTTGATAAAATTCCAGGAAAAACTTCTTCAAAAAATTCGGGCAAACAGTCGAAACTGATCACTACGAGGTACAAACGAAAGCTGAGGACGAAGTGGTTGGAATGATTTCCACGTGGCGCATTCTCTGGTTCATATGGTAACGGGAAACATCGCGTTATCTGTGCAGCGCATGACGTCAATCTGTCACGTGACTACTGACTGAGCTGAAGCGGTGGAGGTCACGTGACTTTCACACCATGTCTTGGTTGAGCCATGCACATGCACAAAAAACGGAGATTCAATTTGCTTATCTGCGCGGAGGCGTTGTAGCGAAAATGAAAGACAAGTTTTATCATCTGAACCCTCTGCGATCACGCGATGTTCATCAGTAACTACACGTGGCCACGCGTGGGTAATATATATTGTTACTCATGTCCAGGGGTGTGAGCGGTTACGTTATATGATCTCAAGAGCAAATTTAGACGGTCTAGCCTCAATACCAGTCTTTCTTATCGCAGTGTACTTATCGCAGTGTACTGGTATTGAATAGGTGAAAGTGAAAGTTCGTGACGCACAGCTTGAATGTGGACTTGCAGGAAACCGCGTGCGCGGCTTATATTTCTGCACGGTATAATCTATATCTGCGAGTTTATAATTCAATTTCCACTGAACCGTGTTACTTCAGTGTAAATCGAATAATGAAATATTTTCATTGATCACGTGACAAGTATTTAAATGATATGCATAGGTATGAAAGTAGTAGCTTAAATGATATGCATAGGTCATCTTTTCACTTTCAATGAAGCAGGTTATCAGTAATAATTACCAGATCACGTGACTTGAGTAGTTTTGCGGGTTCCGTAGAGCGATCCATGGCTGCATTTTCTAATCTGAGAGGCATCGCGAAGCGATAAAGAAAGATGAGCATTTTCAGTCGAACCGGCCTCTGCAAGATAAAGCTATTTTTCATCTATCATGTGACATAATTCGAGTCTGAGCTGGGTGTGAGGTATTTGTTATCTCAAGAGCAAATTTGGGCGCACTCCGGCCTATACCATTACCAGTGCACTGGCTTTATAATCTTATCACAGATGAAAGTGAAAGTTCATGACGCATACAGCTTAAAAAACTCGGATTTCCAGACTGTGTGCGCGGCTCATATTTCTACAATCTTCACGTGTGAGTTTATAATTCAATTTCCGCTGAACTTTGTTGCTTCAGCGTAAATTTGATAATTAGTCCGTGCAGTTTTTCATTGATCACGTGACTTTCCTTTGTCACAGTCGCACTGTCACGTGATCACTGATCTCAGGGCAACATGAAGTTATCACTATCAGTTGCCGAATCACGTGATAAAGTTCCCTGGTCGTTGAGTAGTTTCGTTTTCCGTTGCCATGGAACGGGCTTTGACTGATCTTTTTGGGGGGTTCATATATTTTCATAAATTTGTTTGCCGGATATTAACTGTCCCCTGTTTCTTGCGCGCGCCTTCATCGAAGGCCTTCGATGAAGGCGCGCGCGATAACAGAGAAACAGTGGACAGATATTGATAACATCCGGCAATAATTTGTGGGGTTCATATCATCATAGATATCTTTCATAATCATATTATTCATATCCACGGAGAATGTTTACTCCAATCGGATTAGGATAGACGAGCACGTGATGCGAGCACGTGTAACTCCGTCATGAAAGTAGTAGTACCTGTACAGCTGTTTCTTTCGACGCGGGTAAAATTGAGTGTAGCCCGTTATCCCGCTCTTACAAGTTACGAGGACAGGGGGGTCAACTATTTATTTTTTTGTTAAGGTAGAAGTTGATTTTTGAAAAAAACAAAAATATATGTTGACCCCGCCCCAAGTACAGCGCTGCAAGTCGCGCCGGTATGTGTACAGTGCAGTATACTGCACTGTACACATAACGGCGCACGTGGCACGTGCATATTGAACAATGTTACATTAATAAGCTCCTCCAAGTCCATGTTTGCAGGGGGTTTGGAACCCCGCTACCAGTTTAAATGCACCTCCTCACTTCACATGGGTATGCATCTGAAAATTGATCGCGAAAAGTAGTGTTGATTTGTCAGATTTTATTTGACCTCTGTTTCGATGAAGGCGCGCGCGAGAAACAGAGGTCAGATAAAATCTGACAAGTTTTGATAATGTGTAGTCGTGCAACTGAGAGTTGCAGTACTATGCATATCGTAGTCGAGAATACATATTTCATAAGTAAACTCTCTATGGTGTATTCCACACACCACTACTACACTGCACGTGCATATTGTCCGTGTGCATATTGTGCATTTCGGCAAATTCGGGGCGATGATTATGGTGCCACAGAATCTTGATGAAAAAGCTTGCTCGCAGTGCTGCTGAGTAGTGTTGAGTAGACAGAGTTTCACCTTATTGTTAACACAAGCTGTTATCAGGAGTCATTAAGAGTTCCCTGTTACGCTACAGTACCCAGTTTAGCATTAAGGGCTGCCATGGCATTCAAATTATGGCATTAGAAATTTAGACATACTTGTGCTAGTGAACTATAATTGAGACATGTTTGCGCTTGAGAACTAAAATTTGGAATTGAAAAGAAAATAGTTTATGGATAAATTTAAAACTCTATACAAAACTGTACTACTACTACTACTACTACTACTATAGTTATATTACTAAAAGTAAACTGAACTAATATAGGTATAAATTAAAACTGTAATTGTTCGCTCGACCGTTGTTGATCTTGACCGCTGATATAGGCGGCGCCGAATAACTGGCGCTGTTGTCTGTGTGTGGCAGCGCTTAATCTTATTGGAATGTCTGTGCAAAGTCCTCGCTGTTATGAGTTATGGCGCTGAAAGTCCGCAGATTAGGCGCTGACAGCCCGCAGTTTAGGCGCTAGGAGACCCACAGTTTAGGCGCTCAAAGCCCACATGGCGGCGAAGAGTGGGGCAAGGACAGCCACTAGAGCAGCTCCAGAGTTGCAGTTTTCGTAGGTGCAATCAGTACAATCAGCAGCAGTCCAAGTTTCGTCTGCGGGAGCAGCGGTCTCGGCGGCCGCACATGTTCCACATCCACCAGCGATGAGGGTGGCATCTTTACCGGTGTAGGTCTTGCTGGCTCTGTGGGGGGGGTGTGTGTGTGCGCAATGATAGCAGCTAAAATCGGGAGCAGAAGGGTGCATGGTGTATCAATCTCATCAATATCATGGGAGGTGCATCATATATCAAAATATGGAATATAATGATATGTACGTTGTATATTAATGCTGATTATAGCACTCACCCGAAACACGACACTGTGGGGGCAGCTGTGCAAGCTGTGGCAACTCCTTTCACATGGCATGTGAAGGCGATTAGGGGGGCAGAGTAGGTGTTGCACTCGCTGGCATCTTTGCCCGCTGCCCAAGCGTCGCATGTGACGCATGAGTCAGCTTTATCGTCTGGGCAGGCTCCGCAACCGTAATCCAAATAAGTGTTGTTTGCGACTTCAGACTTCGGCCTGTGCAGGATCATGATGATATATGAGTAAATTGAAGCTGCGCATCGTCATATTTCATCAATTGTATGGTGCGCACTATGTTCGAAAAGTACTTATTTAACGATTATATGAAGTGATAAATCCTATGGTTTTTTTTGGTGTTACTGTTATTACGTCAGTTACTTACGAGTGGCACTTTGCAGCGGCCTTGGCGGCAGCTTCATCAGCGCCTGAAGATTCGCAGGATACTGGACTGGAAGTTTCACCTGATAATAAGTATATTATGCCCTTGCCTGTGTATGTGTGGGTATGTGTGTGTCTGTATGTGTGTTCGTGTGTATGTGTTTGTATGTATGCGTGGAGGGTGTATGTGTGTGTGTTCGTGTGTATGTGTATGTGTGTATGTGTGGAGGGTGTGCGTGTGTGTTTGTAATTACAGTCTGAACTTACCGCTAACACAAGTGAAAGTGTGTTTCACATTTTCATCTTGACCGAAAACGGCAGATGCTGCAAGCACCAACAGGATAACAGCTCTTGCGAACATACTCAAATCTAGAACTGTGATGTTATCACTGTTAACAGTGAAATTTCACTGCTGACACATCGATATTTTGCATCAGGCCGGCATCAAATCTTCAATTATAGGATAAAGAACGCACCGATGCCACAGACCACAACAACCAAATCTCATTTGGTTTTTGGAAAAATCTGCAATATAAAAACATCGATATTATCATTGATTCACTACCGACATCGATATTTTAATGAAGGCTGGACGGCCTTTTACCTTAGAAAAATTGAAATTTGAACTCGAAGTCTATGGAAAATTGAGACTTCTTCGCAATTTTGAAAACGGGTAGAACAGTAGAAAGGTGTTGATAGAAAATAAAGCTGAGGTCGAAGTGGTTCGACTGATATTCTCTGGTGCATTCTCTGGTTCATATAGTAACGGGGAACATCGCGTGATCTGTAACGCGTGATCGGTCACGTGACTTATGTGAGCGCTTTGGTCACGTGGCATCGCGACTACGATTGTTGAACTCAGACCATCTGTAGCTGATGCCACTCAAAGATGAGCATAGTTATGCTTTCAGATATAAGTGATAAAATGCAAAATTGCCACTGCTGTGTCCATTCGCTGGTCTGCAAAATATGGAAATACCAGCACAGAACACGAGTTTTCGCCTATTTTACCGTGGCCGTATATTAACGCTTACCCTAACCCTTCGATACGCTTACCCTAACCCTTCGATACAGCAAAGGCACTTTTTAGCTTTGTTTAGTCGGGATCCACGTAATGACCCATTAGTTCAGATTCATGCATTATGTGGATCAGGAGGGTCACTCAAATCCGACTTGACCCCCAGAGAAGCGCAACGTGGATCAGAAGGGCCACCTAAGATGAGCCCTGTGATCCACGTCCCTCCCGATCCACCATAGTTTACTGTTACCGCGTGAGTCACGTGCCATACCTAACATTGTATTTGTATAACACTCATTATAACAGCCATGTTTAACACATAATTACACGGGCTCCTTGACGCAGATTTGATAAACACGCTCAATTATACCCGCTAGACAACAGCTATATAATGCGTAATAGTGAAAATGAAAGTCTTATCCAAGCTTTATCATGTGATATTTGCTAGGAATCTCATGTTGACCGTGGAGTTTATCCATGAAACGACCGAAGTCATGATTTTGGCCGAAGCCAATAATCTCGGTCAAACTTCGGCAAACTTTTGCCGAAACCGAAGCCGAATGTCAGAAAAGAGCCGAAGTTTGCCTTAGCCGAAGCTTCGGTCGTTTCATGTGTATATCATTACGATTGTCGATTATGGCCGGGGTACGTATTTCAAAAACATCACATACTACGCCGTATATCTAGAGCCAATTTTTTGACGTATCATTAATATTATCAGCAGAGGGTTATGCTACAATCTTAAGAGTAAATTTTGATCGGCTCCTCAATATCATGATGTCTTATCAGTGCTATTATAGTTGATGGAAGTGAAAGTTAAACATGATGCGCAGTCTGACTTTAGGCCCAGGTGTGATCAGCGTTTTACTGCTCGGAGCCAACGGTCATGTCGAGCTATAAACGCGTACAGATGTTCATTGATCACGTGACTCATATGTGTCACGTGACTCATTTGTGTCACGTGATTCCAGACCTTAACACGATCCATCCAATTTTACGCCGAGCGCGCACTCATTGTTACCAGGTGGCATTGCTATAATAATACAGGTGTATCACGTGACAGTGCCCCCCCCCATGTGACGATGTCATGCTCGACCAGTTTCGCTTTATATATTCCTGAGCCGCGCTGAACATTGAACAATGCTGTTCGATCGCAGCCATCATCTTCATCGTAATCACAGGAGCCATGATGGTAATAAATGTGTCATGTTACAAAATTACTGACCTCTAACGTAACCGAAATTTCCGTCTAGATTGGAGCGGGATGGATGACTATAACTCCACGTGTCTCATTTGGGGTGATGATCATGAAATTCGATTTCATGGTGGGAAATGATAATTATATCTTGGCTCCACAAAGTCTAAAACTCCAATGTGCAGCTTTGTGAAGCTTTGCACGCCCCAGCTGTTCTCATGTACGGGAATTGAATCAAGTTACCTCAACTGATGAATGGGGTTCTTATTGGAAATAAAATTCTCCATGTTACGGAGATGTAAAATTGTGCGCACGTTTCGCGCACACGGGCGCCTCTTGAAGTAATATTCTGTGATCTCAAATATGATTTAAAATGTCGCATAGAAACAAGAATGCGGGCGCAACTTTAAATAAGTGTGGGAGAATGAGATCGGCTATGCGCAGCGCAGGAACGAAGATTTTTGAAATCATTGAAATCAAAAATTGTCCTTGTGAGTCGTATTTCAATCTGATTCTCTGTCTGATTTGAGGGTCACAATTAGCGGCTACAGTAACCATGTAACACACGGTTATTAAATGTTTCACACATGGTATTGGTTATCACATTTTATACATATTAAGAATTGGCTCCATATAAACATCCACTATCCACAAGTCATCTGAGATGCCTAGATAGTGAGTGTGAGAAAGTCCCATCTCGAGTACTGAAGTGATGATCTTGATCACGTGGGATCAATCTGGGGCAGAATGGTGTGTGTGTGTGGGGGGGGGGGAGGGGGGCTAAAACGAGGAATTATCGTAGACACCTGTGTCCTGTACCATGGACATTCTTTTAGAAAATAAAATACCTGTAGTCCCCGGCTGTTTTTAGGCGGGATTCTGCATTTTTTAAACTGTGTTCAAGATAATTACACAGTTTTATAAATGTGGCGCGATGAATGATATCTTGGGTATTTTAATCTGATTAGGATAGACGACCACGTGTTGGGAGCATCTGAAACTCCCCCATGAGTTTTGACTCGAGTAAAATCTACTGCCTTTGAGCCGCCAGGGGCGTATCCATTGGATTCGCGGGTCCCCCCTTTTGAAATCAAAATCTTGGAAAAAATTGAGAGGTATGAAAGTACACTCGGTCAGCGATCCCCCCTCCATTTTCCATTCTAGCTGCAATACTATGTCGTGGACTATGCCAAAACGATCACTCGTTCTCTCGGTTTTGGTCATTTTGATTGCAATTGTGGATTATTTTTCCCAGGGGACCGGTGATTTTATCACGTTAGTAGGTACTTTAGTACTATGATCAGCTATTTCCAATATTATCGGAATTTCCATTATAATCGGAAATTATAAATAACGTCAAACAAATGCGGTAAAAGTGATTTCCGAATCTATTTTGAAGGTTTGATCAAAACTCCTGAATTTGAAAATTGTGAAACACTCACTTGAGAAGCGCTCTAGTGTGAAGTCTCAGCTGCAACAGACTCTACTAACTGTAGTGAATAACAAAATACCTAACATAATTATAACACACTTACATAAATTGTTGTAATTGTCATGTTCAAGTACTAATAAATAGTACATACAGAACTTGAATTACTGTTTTGGCAGGTTGCCAAGCCCGGCGATGTTACACGAGGTAACCATGGTAACGATCGGCACTACAATTGACACTGTACCTAATGCTAAGGGCGGGGAGAGTATCGCTTGGGATGGAGGTATATATATAGTGATCGCGGTGATGACTGTCATCCTTAAACAGTCATCAGTTGACAGTCATCACTCATCAGTTATGATTGTCTCATGAGATGAAATAGCGGTTGACATGTAAGCGGTTCGTCATTCGTGTATGCGCTGATCACCGCTGTTATAGCGGTTTCGGCGTTGTTCTGTAGTCAACGGAAAATGGCGATATTGTTAAGTCGACTTGTGCGGCACTGAAGAAAAACAATGCAAAACTAAAATGTCCCAGTGAATATGCTTGGGTCGCTATTTATTGAGGTTCTTATTAGTCCAGCCTTTTTTTGAAATCACCTGGAACTGCNGAAATTATCGTAGACACCTGTGTCTTGTGCCACTGCCATGGACATTCTTTTTGAAAACATAGCATGTAATATGAAATATGCCTGTTTTTAGGCGGGATTCTGCATATCTTAAACTGTGTTGTGTTCATAATAATTACACAGTTTTATAAATGTGACGCGATGAATGATATCTTGGGTATTTTATCTGATTAGGATAGACGACCACGTGTTGCGAGCAGCTGACACCCCCTCTTCAGTTTTGACTCGAGTAAAATCTGGTGCCTTTGAGCCCAGGGGCATATCCATGGGATCCGCATATCCCCCCTTTTGGAATCAAAATCTTAGAAAAATTGAGAGGTTATACGAGCGGCTCTCATGAAAGTACACTCGGTCAGCGACCCCCCCTCCATTTTCCATATACCAGCTATGTCGTGGACTATGCCAAAACGATCACTCGTTCTCTCGGTTTTGGTAATTTTGATTGCAATTGTGGTTTATTTTTCCCAGGGGGCCGGTGATTTTATCACGTAGGTACTTTAGTACTATGATCAGTTATTTCCAATATTATCGGAAATAATTTATTTCCAATATTATTTTCAATATTATCGGAATTTCCAATATTATCGGAAATTGTATATAACGTCAAACAAATGCGGTAAAATTGATTCCCGAATCTATTTTTAAGGTATGATCAAAACTCCTGAATTTGAAGATTTCTTATTNGTGACATGGCCCCCGGCCCCCCTGCCCCATGTGACGATGTGTTACCAGGTGGCATTGCTAATGCTATAAAACAGGTGTATCACGTGACATGGCCCCCCCATGTGACGATGTCTTGTTCATTGTTCGACCAGTTTCGTTTCATATATTCCTGAGCCGCCATGAATATTGAACAATGCTGTTCGATCGCAGCCATCTTCATCATGATCGCGGCAGCGGGAGCCATGGTAATGGATGTGTCGTGTTACAAAATTACTGAAATTTCCGTAACCGAAATTTCCGTCTGGATTGGAGCGGGATGGATGACTATAACTCCACGTGTCTCATTTGGGGTGATGACTGATGATCATGAAATTCGATTTAATGGTGGGAAATGATGATTAAATCTTGGCTCCAAAGAGTCTAACTCCAATGTGCAGCTTTGTGAAGCTTTGCACTCTAATTCTAAAGCTATTCTTATGCACGGGAACTGAATCATATTACCTCAACTGATGATTGGGGTTCTTATTGAAAATAAAATTTTCCATGTTACGGAGATGTATTGTGCGCACGTTGCGCACACACGGCGCCTCTGGGAGTATTTATATTCTGTGATCTCAAATATGATCTAAAATGTCGCAGAGAAACAAGAATGTGGGCGCAACTTTAAATAAGTATGGGAGAATGAGATCGACTATGCGCAGCGCAGGAACAACGTTTTTACTCCCATTGAAATCGAAAATGTGTCCTTTTCAGTGGTATTTCAATCTGATTCTCTGTCTGAGGGTCACAGTAGCGGCTACACTAACCATGTTAGGTTATTAAATGTATCACACATGGCTACCACATTTACTTGTAGAATTTCACCCTACCCTTGCTGGCGGGATTTCATCCCTGGCAAGGGCAGAATGACAATTGCGCGGCGCCGACGGTAGGAAAAAACCCTACAACGCGACGCATTTACATATTGAATTGGCTCCATAACATCCATAAGTCATGTGAGTTAAGACTATAGTGAGTGTGAGAAAGTCTTATCTCGAGTACTGAATATTCCCGCGCTGCGTGACCCAAATAGTAATACTCCGCGCAACGTGTGCACAGTACTGAAGTGATGATCCTGATCACGTGGGATCAATCCAGGGCAGAAGTGTGTGTGTGTGTGTGTGTGTGTGTGTGTGTGTGTGTC
>CAMPET010000120.1:166972-187724 GCA_946803715.1 Beroe ovata
TCACCCCTCCTCCCCCCTCCCAGACTCTGCTCCCCCTTCTCCTCACCCTTGATTCCTGGCTGGGGGAGGGAGCTGCTTTTTACAAGGTCAACTCACGCGGCCATCCCACGCTACTTGTACGTGATATCCACAAATTAACACGGAGTATCACGTTGAGTACGGTTATCGAGGACAGATCAGCAGTCAATGATAGCGATCACTGGGAGAACTCGGTTTTGTTTGTTGGATCACCCTTTGCCGGAGTTTTTCGAATAGAGATAGAACACTGGGACAGTAATTAGTCAATTTCTGGGACTGGGAGTAAAATCTATAAGTATAATTATAAATGAAATAAACTTAGAAGATAAGCTTAGAGTTAGAGTCTTTAAAAATGAAACTCTAAGTCTAAATTAGACTTGAAATTGCAAATGTAGTGAGGCGCCCGGAATTTTATCCGGGTAAATAATGCGATACTTCTGAAAAACTAATACTATATAAGGTCTAATTCTATGACTTTAGTGTTTAATCGCTCAAGGCACCCTGATTCCTGAATGCGATAATGAAATTGAATGCCAATGCCATGCAGCTTAAAGTATAGACGCACCCGCCACCCTGGAATCCTGGATCAGTGAAACTGAGTGAAAGTGAACGTTCACTTTCAGGTCACTTTCATTCACTAATCCGCCAGGATGGTTCATGAATCGGTGTTCCCGCGCTGCGTGTCGCGTGACCCAAATACTCTGCGCGCGCTGCGCTTCTACGTCTCCGTGGTATTCCCGCGCCGCGCTGCGTGACCAAAATACTCCGCGCGCGCTGTGCGTCTCCGTGGTTTGGACTTTCTACGACTAAACGACTTTTCAGTTCCTGTTCGCTGAGTAGAACAGGGGCGCGCAACGTGTGCACACTCCGTGGTTCTACACTTCTACGACTTTTCAGTTCACTGAGTAGAATTAAATTTAAACAGGGGCGCGCAACGCGGTCGCGGTTCACCTTCAGGTGCACATGCAGATGCAGATTGCAGGTCACGCGTCACATTCACTCCAAGTGCTCAGGTGTTGTCGGGCGATGCCAGACCGCTGATGCAAGCCGCGAAGCGGCTTGCGTCAGCAAGCCTGTCTGAGAATAAGTTTGCGCCGCGCGCGAAACGAAATTCTCGACAGGGTCTATCATCGATCGACAACTCAGGTGGTGCTCAGTGCTGTACACGGCAACATTGCCGGATGTTATCTGTCCACTGTTCATGTTTCTTGCGCGCAAGAAACATGAAACAGTGGACACTCGGAGACAGATAACATCCGGCAACGGCAACACGTTCGACTTTGAGTCTGACGTTTCGCGAATCGCGCGGCGCCCACGTTCACAATGATCGCCTGTCGCGTTGCATCAGATTCAGCGTGTCCGCACTGCACTTCAGCACTTGTCGATCGATGATATTGATAGACCCTGTCGAGAATTTCGTTTCGCGCGCGCGGCGCAGATAAAATCTGCAACAAATCTGTCCACTGTTTCCTGCAAAAGGTCAAGCGCGCGCAAGAAACAGTGGACAGATACCATCTATGCATCAATCGATAATCATCGACAGGCAAGTCAGGGTTACGTTCATCGACCATCATTGATAAGTAGCATAGTTAAATGTCAAATAATGATTCATCGAACAACTTCCAAGATCTCTGAGAAACTATTTGCATCCAAAGATTAAAAGTTCTGGAAAACAGCAAATTGTTTTTGATGTCATCAGCTGTGATTTACACTGAATCATCTCTAATGCAATTCGTCCAAATCATAGAAAAACGAATTTCAAAATCTTTCGCATTAATAGACAACATTTGTGCAGCTGTAAGTAAATCAATGAAGAGGATGAAGTACAAAGGTGATCTTTATCATCCTCAAAGTGTTATGGCCTGAAATATTTCATTGTAATGTCATCTTGTTCATGGTGGATCACAATATGACATGTATGTATCACAAAATGATTCAGTAGTGGTTGTCTGAATGAACAGTAATTAGCAGAGTGTTCTACTAACCAATTCCATCTGAGTTCTAGTGCATCAGCAAGAACTTATGATGGCATTGATGAGATCTGAAAATCTGATTAATATGAAACTTCTAATATGTGTTCTGAGAATTTAATTTCTTAATCATTAAAGTGAATTGGTAACTAGGACCACATGATTGGATTTTTTGTAAGCTGAAAAGCTGCCCCTCAACAGCATTTCTGGCAAATGATGTACCTACATTACCTTCCCAACACCTGATTATTAGTTTGATTAGTACTACTTAACACTTTCAGAATGATCTCATTGAATCATAAAGATTCTATGGGAAAATTCATATACCTGGTGTAATACATGTAGGCATAGCATTGTCTGAAGTCAGTACCCCACTATTGCAAGTCAGTTGTACAGCTGAAGGAGGTGCATAGAAACTGTAAACAGGACAGCTCACAGAGACAGTGGTCAAGTGTGTGACTGGTAAACTTGGATTATAAACCATTTCTTCTGTGCCAGGAAGTGTATCTTTGCAAACAGCTGTGGAAAACAGTTGTGTCAACAGTCATGATTGTAATTCGTAGTGGTGTAGTTGGGGTAGTTGAAAGTCTTGTTCCAATTCTTAAGTTTCCTGCATACCTGGCATGCGAATTGACGTCCGTGCTGCAAACATGATCAACAATTCCATTGAACCATGCATTACATATCTCAATGAACCAGCAATTAACTGAACCTGAACATAGATTTCAATGAAAGATTGACTCACACGAAATTGACATGACAGATATTTGAGTTTTTTGTTAGCATAGTTAGAGCAAGCTGCAAGAATGCAGTACTTACATTAGATAAACATAGTAGCCCTTGGTTGTTGTTTAACCACTCTAAATGGCAGGCATCACCACACATTGAGGACTCAACCACTACTATGGGGCACTTGAACTCTCTTGTTGAATCATCCTGAGGTTGACACTGTAGCTCCTGTGTCTCTGCAACTGTCACTGATCTGTCACCAGATCTGACCAGTGTAATTGACTGATTATCTAGCATGCTTGTGTCCGGACATGTTTCTACCATCAGATAGACTGTATCCAATTCTGCGCCTGGGTTACATAAGCATAGTAGACTATGATACCAAAAGACAAGCACTATGACAAGCACTACTCGCCTGTAAATACTGTCACACTGTGACAGTGTCACAGTTGTACTTACAGCATTGATGGAGGCCGCTGAAAATTGCTCCCAGTATCCAAACACAGAACATCTCGGGAATTGTTGCATTCTACAAAAGAATAGGTTATCATAGTCCATAGACATTGATCACTGATCACAGATCAGACTACCGTGCGCCACTTATCGCTATGGCCTTATCTTATGCAGTTGGACACTGCTATCAAAAGTCAGCATGCAAAAGGGAAATTGAGTAGGGAAGGACTGATCAAACCAAGCATATTACAACAGATGCAGATCATTTGGTGCCACGCATCCCCACATGGTGGTTTCCTGTATTTCAGTGTGTGAATAGACTGCGATGAAATCACCATGTGAATTGTGTTTGAATTGACAAAAAAAGAGAGAGGGGGCAATTCTGCTGCATGAGTTTAAGAATAGGTACCCCTGTCCCCTATTCATGGTTATGAGCCATTGGGTAATTGTTGTTGGATAATGGTTTGCACAAGCAGGGGAGGGAGGCTTTGTGACGTCATCCTTTTGTGAGCCCAGAAATTCAGCAGAGTCACCATTGTGAATCCATGTAATGTAGTATGTTAATATATGTATAATAACCGGTCCCTCCCTCTGCTATCAGGGGTTAATGGCGGTCAGAGGATATGAAGCAGAGTATTGAGTAGACGCTCGACGCCCCTTCATCATGAAATTATTGCAGCAGCTATTCCTAGTAGTGAATTCGAATGTTCTCCAACAAAATATAGTAGATTGTAGTAGATTGTAGTACCTAATAGGTTTATATCTGTGACAAATTATAAGCAAACTTATCCTCTGCTCATTGATCTAAAATCTGCCGATTGATCTTAGCAATGGTCAAAATCTCCCATCCCACAATAATTTATCATCAGCGACATATATTGTTATCATCGGCATTACGGTTGACTTATGCAGTCTCTGGTGATTTGGGAATGACACCTAGCAGATAATTTGGGTGTATTGATGATTTGTTGACATTGATTGTTGTGGGCCTGAGTATGCCTCAATCACATGTAATGGCGTACCTGGAATTTAGTTTTCACTCAGTCAATTATTTTTCTTATCACTAAATGTATCACTCCATGGATGTGAACTATTGGAACGCGATTGGATAAGCTTCATCAATAGTATCACTTTTTCATCAGAGTATGAAGTATTAACAATCGGTATTAGTGTTTGCCTCTCTCAACCATTGTATTCAGACTTATTCTATTCAAGTAGAAAACACAGAACCTGAGTAGAAATAAAGCGTGATGAATTGCATATTTCAGTGAAGTTCCTATTTTTGAAGGTCCAGTAGAAATGAAACTAGGTTGTTTGATCAAGTTGTGCAAGAATAAAATGAAATGCTTTTCGTATCACTTGAAATACCCAAACTAAAGTCATGGGCAAGGTATAAAGTCAGTTGAAAATAGTTAAAATCACAGGATAAAATCATAAGAAAAGCATAAAATCATTAAAATGGTTTAAATCAAAATAAAATCATAAAACAACAATCTGGGTTGTTGCAGATAAAGAGTCTTCCTCTTCATTCTCCTCCTCCCAAATTGTCTCCAGGCGAGTGTAAGAGAACCCCTTCTCTTCCCTCCACCCGCCCTCCCATTCATCCCCTGGCTGGCTCGTCTCATCCCCAAGAGGAGGACTCTCCCAGCCATCCTCAACTTCTTCGGAAGAAGAATCCTCCCCTTCCTCCAACCACCAGGGTCTGCCCTCCTCCCAGTCTCCACCCTCGTCGTCGCTTGAGAAGACTTCGAAAGTTTCCTCAGGAGGAAACTCGCCATTGTCCGTGTCATCCCTCCCTTCTTCCGCCTTTCCAGAGAACCAGGAAAATTTTTCCTGAAGCAAAACTAGGGTCATGTTTCGTAACATGTCTGTAAGGCGCGGCAACATTTCATGTTAAATCGTCGCGCGCACGCGCGAATAAAATTATGAGAATGGAGATTTCATGTAGTAAGTACCTTGGCTCCGGTTAACTGTTTCCAGACATTGGAAATCACAATAGCTCCTAGCGTCGGAGCGATTGCAAAAGCCAGCTTTGCTTGAGCTGACAGCATGTTCAAGAATTTCTTATCAACAGGAGTGAGAAAACGTGATGATATACGAAATGAACTGATTGCTTGATCGTGAATTTACAATTTGAAACTTGTCGTCATGGAAACCGGAAAGTGCACGTGTTGCGCGCCGTGAGTTGGTCGCCCCACTGTTCACTGATCGGAATTAAAACTGAAATTCTGAATCTTTAATATTCGGATATTCTATCAACATACAATTACAACGACACAAGATCACGGTTCATCATCAGATGGGTCCATCACTAAATGGGATTCGTGGTTCGCTGAAATTCAATGGGTAAAACATGGGAGAATTTTCTTATGAAGTAATATCAGTTTTAAATAAGTTATCTCAGTGTTCACTGCATAATACCATTGTTTAGAGCACACTGAGGATAGAATGTAACACTCAAGATGTCATTTATATATCTAAGGTCTTAGTCAAACAAGTACTCTAAATACTTCAACTAACTAAAACTTCAACTAAAAGTCTAGCCACCGAATCTAAAACTTCAACTATAGCCACAACCGGGGGACACCAATGAGTAAGTGTACAGACAACATGGTGATAAACTGTATTTCGCCGTGTTCCAGGGAGACCACCCACCCCAAATTACAGTTACTCATATCTAATCCAATTATACTAACTGTTTTTCGACAAAATTTTTCGACACCACCCAATTTTCTATGTTTTGGTCGATAATGAAAAGAAATTTGGTCACAAATAGTATTAGTAACTCGATTTCATTTTTGTGATTAAAAACATGTCAATACGCATGGTTTTGAACATTGTACCGGACGATTCTAAATAATTTAAAAATCATAATATGGGTATCTGAATATGTAATGTCACAACTTCTTATTCATGATTTACTTTTTTTCACGTCACAAATTACTGCTTCTTGAGGCAGAACCGCACCTCTTCCATGAACATTGAACATGAGCACCTCCAGGCATTACAAGATGTTTTCGGCATTATGACGATCTATAGCCGTCCTAATTAAGCAAAGTTTTTAAAAAGTGGTATTTCTGGTGACCAAAATATCACAGTTTGAAAAGAATCCTCTCGTAATATGACGAGAAAGAACTTAGTGAGAGCTTATGAGAGCATTGTGGTCGAACAGCACGTATCAGATCTTCATCAAATAAGTTAAGCAAATCGAGGCGAACATGAAACAAGCTTCGAAACAATACAAACCCAGTATTCGAAACAATCAACGCTGAACGACATATTCCTGCCGTATCGTCTGATATCTAAATCTGATATTCACAGGCAGAATGATTCCCTTCATCATTTTATCTCCAGTTTGATAATTGATACCTTTCCATCTTTGCTGCTTTGTCACTTGGTACCTAATCACGATCACCCCGACCAGTGCTTAATTGAGTTAATAATAAGAACATGTAGTAGATCAGTCTGGATCAGTCTGGATCAGTAAATGCCATGCACACCGTAGGTATTAAGGTGCTATGCTTGTTGATGGGTGAGGACTAATCTTTTCGAATTCATATTCTGTGGTATTTTACGATTTTTACAAATTAATTTTGCGGTTTTTTCTACACTTACTCACAATTGGAGTAACTGTAATTTTCATAAAGCTTGAGATACCACCCTTTTTCCCACAAATTTGCTATGAGTAACTGTAACGTGAGTAACTGTATTTGAAAATTTCGATACCCACCCACCACGTGAGTAACTATGCATGTTGTCTGTACACTTACTCACTGGTGCCCCCCGCCACAACCGTGATTACTCTAGCATTCAGAGCAAGAGTCCGATCCTTTATGCGTACACTTGACATGATTTGAGTCTGGAGAAGCGTGGCCACTCCCAATGATATAGTTTGTCTTCAACTTGGTCCATCTGTTGTCCCCTGAAAAGTGAGTCAGCAGGCATGTTACAGAACTGTTGAATTGCAGAATACTGATGTGATGTGGAATTGCAGGTGTGATGTAAAGGATGTTAATGTAAAGGGTGTGATGTTAAGGGTGTGGTATTTACTTGTTTAGGGTGTGGGGGTATGGGTGCGATGTTACGGATGTGATGCTAAGGGTGTGATGCTAAGGGTGTGATGTTAAGGGTGTGGTGTTAAGGGTGAGATTTTAAGAGTGCCACGGAAAACAATGTGGCCTGTGGGAAAGGCACGCAAAAGACAAAAGTGGAGTTGGACTTTTCAATGAGTGCAAAGGTTGAGTGAAAAGGAAACCTGGCTAATGTATGGTCGGCTAGAGTCGGATTGCTGAAAAATTAATATACATATTTGGAATAATTGTTTATTGGACACGATAATGATTGGTACGCATCAGTCGCGTTCCCAAGCAATTAATCAGAATATTGCATGTATGATATAATTGCATGTGTAGTTCATATAAGAAAAATGTCTGGATCATGCTATGAAATGAGTTTTCAATCAGTTCTTCGTGAAATATTGATAGGGGTTGCGCGTGACTTTTCTACGAGTGTCAAATTACTCATTTGATCATCCAATTTGCAATTCTATTCCACTCTTGTACAAATTGCTCGCTAGCTGCTGCTAATATTTCAAGTGTTTATCCCTTGTAAAATGTTGCTTCTCATAGCTCTGGTAGCGGCCTCTCTGTGTTCTACCGTGACTTGGTTCATTCGACTTCTCCTACGTCATAGGTGAGTGGTGTCATAGTAGTCTCAGTGGTGAGTGGTGTCATAGTGGTCTCAGTGGTGTCATAGTAGTCTCAGTGGTGAGTGGTGTGATAGTGATCTCAGTGGCGAGTGGTGTCATAGTGGTCTCAGTGGCGAGTGGTGTCATAGGAGAGTCGTCTTAGTGGTGAGTCGTCTCATCCGCCTCAATAATGAGTGGTCTTAGTGATTGGTCATCAGAGAAGTCTACAATTGAGTCTGTAATTGATTCTATAATTGAGTAGAAACCTAATTGCGTTGAAAACCCAATAGGATGACAGCACTCATCACCTCCTTAAAAGTTACCTCCTTTCCTTATTCCTAACGAAAATCCAATCCTCAGGCAGTATTCTCACATTCCCGGACCACCGGTTACAAACTACATCATTGGAAATGCCAAGCAACTCCGAGCTGGTCTCGTTAAGCACGGTAACATGGGTGACGTCATGTTGGAATTGATGAA
This sequence comes from Beroe ovata, assembly GCA_946803715.1. Classification (NCBI taxonomy): domain Eukaryota; kingdom Metazoa; phylum Ctenophora; class Nuda; order Beroida; family Beroidae; genus Beroe; species Beroe ovata. Next base: position 175,310 of record CAMPET010000120.1, read on the forward strand.
GGAGTACGGTGATCTTCTGCTTGTCTGGCGCGGCACAAGCCCCATGGTCATCCTTGGACATCTGCCAGCAATTAGGGAGTACTTTACCAACCTCAAGATCTTCCGAAAACCGAAAGTTGGGATTTTCAAGTTAAACAAGATCGGGGGGACAAGTTTCATAGGGAATCACAGTATCTTGACGGATCCTGGTGGTCCGAATTGGGAGCATAAGAAACGAGTAATGGATCCTGGCTTCAGAGTGGCCACCCTGCAGGGGCATATCCCCAAGTTTTACCAGCTGGGAGAGCAGGTGGCGGCTGAGTTGATGGTGGAGCAGATGAGTGAGGGGGTTGTGGAGTTTGGGAGACTCATCACTCCGTACACAATCAGAGCGATCAGCTCGGCGGGATTTGGGGTGCGGGATGAGGCAACCATGGAGAGTCTGTGTATTGGGAACATGGCCCTTGCTGATTTCTGGAAGAAACAGATTGAAGAGACAAACCCACTCAAGAAAACAGCAATAGCTCGGATATTGAGACTGAATGGTACTTGGGAAGCAGAGAAAGATTTGAAAGAGATCAGGGGGATGGGAGAGCGTCTCATTCTATCTCGAGTGGAAGATCCGGAGTTTACCGGGACTAAAGATGCCCTTGATATGATTATTCTGGCTAATGAATGTGGAGGAGGAATTAATATGGAGAAGTGTGTCGATGACTTTGTCACTCTGTATGAAGCTGGGAACATAACCACAGCACGGACCATGTCGTTTTTTCTGGCAGAAGTGGTGCGGCATCCAGACATCCAGGACGCTCTGATCAGGGAGGTTGATGAGATTTGGGTGGGTAGGGGGATCTCTGGCAATTCGCCAGTTGAAGAGATAGTGCAGGCTCTCAAAGACATGGTGTATCTTGATGCTACTCTCTGTGAGACATTGCGACACAGGGGTCCAGTGTCTGGTGGCATGAGGGAGATTCAGCAGGATTTGGAGGTGCTGGGGTACAAACTCCCGGCCAAAACCCATGTTATGGTGAGTCAGCAGGCTATTCACCATCACCCCAAGTATTGGGAAAATCCAGAGACTTTCGACCCTACGAGATTCTTGGATAAGAAGAAAATAGTTCCATTCACATACCTGCCTTTCATTGCGGGACCTCGGAAATGTTTGGGTAAAAATTTTGCTCTCTTGGAAATGAAGGTTTTCCTCTCTATTTGGTTTAGTAGGTTTAGATTTGACAAGCACCCTGACTCAGATGACGAGGTTAAGGTGGAGCAGGCACTTTTGATAAGATTGGTGGATAGCAGAGTGGTGGTGAAAATGAGGAAGTAATGGCGATTGATGGATGACGATTGATGGATGATGATTGATGAAGAAAAGAGATGACAGTGGGAATTATTGATGATGGATTGGGATGAAGCTCGGTGTTGACTGAATATCAGTACGAAGGTTTTGAGTATGAACCAATTTTTGGGAATCATGTTATGGATTCTTATGTGGACTTATGAATGAACAATGGTGAATCTCAGAATGAACAAATTTTATTCTATTTTGCTTACGTATCGGTAATCAGTAATCACCGATTATCAAACGTAGAGATCCATGATAAGATCCATGTTTCTTAAAACATTTTCTTGTATTTGAAATTTACCTATGAAATGGAATAGGTCCTTCTTTGAGCATTTCCCGAATAACTTGCCACAAATCAGGTGATCAGTATGGTAAATACTCCTCCATACCTTATCTGCATAGTCCTGGAAACATATTGGATGTAGGATGTTAAATCTTGGACGTCTTTTGAAGACGGTCTTAAATAATTCAATGAAAATGGAGTGGGATATATGGTCGTGGGGGGTCAAACATCTCAACTTTCGTATAGCTTAAAGTGAAATTGAAAGTGAAAGTGGAAGTGAAAGTGGAAGTGAAAGTGGAAGTGAAACGAGCGTAGTGCTCGGAATTTATGTTTGAGTAGGGATCCTTCAGTTTTCATTTGTTTTGGGTGTCAACTGTCAACTACAAATTAGGGTCAAATGACAATCGCACTTCCCCATGAAAAAAACAAGCAATACCTTGTCCGAAACAAGAAATGCCTTGTCCCTGAACACCGAAACAAGAGATGCCTCGTCCCTGAACATATGCTGACTCACCGATGAAAGAAAGTAGTTGAGTCTCTTTGCTCCTCCATTATTCTCAACCTCCTTAACTTCTAGATACTCAGCCTGAAAGGAGGCAAGGATGAATTGAAATCAGAAGGAAATTGATCGAAAAGTTCGTCAAAAATCGAGTAGCTGTCTACGAATGACATGTCAACATCTTGGATTCAGAATTCGCGAATGATACATCTAAACAAGCGGTTGATGAAGAAACGCCGGGTCCTAAGTTTTACCTGATGAGGTGAACAAGTCATGTCACATATCATGGCTCGGAAATTGTTTCGTGCAGCAGTACACCTGTAATGATAAGCCGGGTTTCCCACTTCAGTACTTCATGTAACGAGGCGTTATTACTTCATGTATGGAGTTGTCACTAAATTTAAAATGGGGGTCGGGGAAGGCGTTTCGAAAAGGTGGCAAGAAAGGGACATTTTGGGGGCGAAAAGAGGGCGTCGGTAGAGCAGTCAATGATCAATTCCGCCATCAGACTCACTTTTTGAGACGATTGTCAGCCTTTCCCAGTTGATCCTTCATGATTTGTAACTGGTTATCGTCACAGCAAAACCCAGTTTCTCCCTGAAAATCAATGATATTAGTTACTGAAATTAGAAATCAATTACTAATCACCTACTGAAATCAACCACTGGAAACTAATACTACGAGCTATCATGAAGGGCGCGTGGAGGGGTCAATATAATTGCCCCCTCCGTTGATCGGAGTTGATCTCAAACTCCAGTGAATTCAAAGGAAATGCTCCTTGAACCACTTAACAGTAAGGTTTCAAGAACCTAGGAGTAGACGTCCTTCCTTCTCTATGTAATTGTACAGCATGGGACCGGCGCGCAATTGACACAGCATATATTTCAGCATAGAATTAAAATATGAATATGAGGAGAGAAAATCCTGATGACCACTCACACTCAAATGAGGGCAAATATCCCTGATAATGCCCATCCCTGCGTCGGTCAGGCCAATAGAATCTGTCGATCTGGCACACGGAAGCCCGTCACAGTCTCCGTACGTAGCACAATGACCACTTTGTGACGTCAGAGTGACGTCACAGGAGAGAAGTAGAAGAAGGGAGAGAAGTGATGAAAGGTTCATGGTTTAGTCGAAATCCTAACTACACAGCATATGGGAGCAGAGTATATGCGTGTCAGTGTCTGTGAGTGTGTAGCACTAGCATTGATTATGATCGAAACAAAACAAAATTGTATAGTTCTACTACTCAAAAGAAGAAGATGAATGATTGAGATGCTTGCTATGATAATTACAACAGCTTGTACATTGTACACAAGCTTCTTGCTTAGAAAACACTGTTTTCCATCAAATTCAGAGCATGATCACGTGCTGACGTGAAATCACTCAATTTTGCGAATTACGAAATATTTAAAGTTACGATGGTACATGGTACATGGTACATGGTGCCACTCAGTTGGAGATACTATGGAAAAATATCGGAAAATGGAGCACAACAAAGGTTGAGATGGCACACAATCTACAGGGACCGAACCCAGGATATTCAAGTTGGGTACTATTTTAGACAATCAAATTTGAGCCTACAACTTCTTCATTTTTTTAAATTTGATTGTCTAAAGTAGTATTGTAAAGTGAATACAATAGACTCTAGTTTCATTTGTTGAGCTCGCAAAATCAGAGGAAAAACAGAATTTAATCATTCCCAACTTAAGAAATACAATGTGACTCCTGAATATAACCCCACTCATACAACAGACCAGGATCATTAAGTGCATGAGGGAAGTGAAAAGACGGACGTTGACGTGTGATTGAATTAAAGAATAGTGACCATATTAAAGTATTAATGAAGTGGATCATTGAATTTTTGCGTCCATAGTCTAATAATTTCATTCAAAGACTCAATTGAGCGCGTGACTCAAATCTTTTTCCCAAATTGCGTCAAATTGTGGGCATTCCCTAAACCAACGCATTATGTAAACCATCGCATTATGTAAACCATTTTCTGACTTTTGGGCCCCTCTATGATAAAACAGCACGACGCAAAACGTCCACTGGACGTAATTTCGCTTAAAGTAAATGACATTCCCCACACCACAATTATGCCACTTTTCCGGAGAACTGTTTAACTTCAACACTTGCTTTGGTTGACGTGAGTTCGTCTTATGCTGTAATAATGACATCCAATATCACAATAGCATGAACAAAGTCAGTGAGTGAGTGAATACCAAACTTGCTTTCCAAAAGTTGACTTTTTCTGGAGAAAATAAAGTTATAGCATCCTGTGATATGACACTCTTTGTTTTCAAATAGGAGCAATTATATTTTTGAACATAAGTTGATATAATGGTATGTTCAATGAGTAGCGTTAAACAATTTTCAACTATATAAGTGAAGTTTTTCTCGGGAAGGCCTCGCCGGAATTTTCCGTTCTTATAGTTGTAAAGGTTGTGACTGTGTTATTTTGATGGCTAATTATCGTTGAAGAATTTTATAGTGAACAATGCTCCATTGTGATCAATAATTCATAATCAAATATCGTTCATCATATAAATTTAACCGCCCTACTCACTTTTACCAACCCACAGTTCAATTCCAAGACACACACACATCGGATCTGACTGCTGATGATAACGAAGATGAAGGCACTCTCTGTATTTCTAGTTCTCCTCTACACTCAAGATGGGATAGCGGAAAACTACTTCACGCTCACGCCCTCCGAGGCTAATGCCAGGGGGATACCAATCGACGAGAAATCCAAAATAGGGACAGTTGGCGACGGTTACGACTACATTGTGATGATGGATTTGGGTCACTCGGAAGGAAGGGACTATCAATTCCCCGTTAAGGGCGGAGTGGATATGTACATCTACACTTACGGTCACGAAGTTTTTAAGTTTGAGTCTAGATTTTCCTACCTATACCCCGGCCCGCGGTATACACTTAGCCTATGGGAGGGCGAGGGTGTTCCCACAGCGGAGGACGGAGCACTCGTGGATGTGGACCCAAACGGTGAAACCAGATACGCAGCGGTGTGCCACAGTGATGTTGGCGATGTGCCAGGAAAAGGAAACGCTGGTACGGACCGAGCATGCTGCGAGATAGATTGGCAGGAGGTCTGTACTTCGGAATTCTCGTACGTGGTTCTAGCACCTAATCCGGCAGTTGGATTCACCCTTGTGGAGTTCACAGGGCAGTCAGCCCCTGATGACAGTTTTAAACTGGGAACAGCATCTGACGGGTACAACTATCTAGTGTTAGGAAGGGCAGATGACGAGACTGCGGCATTTATACCGATGATGCCGATGATGAGCAACGAAGAGAATGCTATTTCCACTTGGGGCGGCGCTCTGACAACACGCAGCAAATTCTTCTACCTGCAACTCAAGGATGGCTATAAAGTGGAGTTGGTAAGCGGCGTCAATACGCCTCCCACGGAGGCTGAAGGTGCGATATTGGGGAACGACTTGTATGAGTTGCACACGCGGTGGGCGGCGATTTGCCACACCCCGTCCGGTGATGTACCGGGAAAAGGAAAGGATGGGAAAGCGTGCTGTGCGGTTAACAACAGAGAGGTGTGCTACGGTGGGGCTGATTTCTCCTTCGTGGTGGTCGTTCCTGAACCAGACGAAGAGGAAAAGTAGAGAGGAAATCAGGACTGGGATAAACTCATGATTTACTATTTTAACTTTAAGCGTAGATTATTGGGCAATTCACATATGACATGGATTTATTTTCTTGGTTTTAATTTGCTGAAGATAGTGTCGTATTTTCGTTGAGGATGACTATAATTCGAGCGGAGCCATGGAGTCAAGAATAGAGAATAAGGAATCGGTTTTTAGTTACAAACGGTAGAAATAATCATAGAGGTCACTGGAATTTAAATTCTTCAGTTGATTCCCTTCAACGACCAACGTGTACTTGTCTATGGTAGATGAAGTAAAGCAAGAACTTACTACTAGAGGGACAAAATGAAGTAAGGACTTGATTAAGAACTCTGAAGTCAAGAAATTTATGAATAGAGTGGAAGTACCCACTTCATAGAATCCTATACTATCTTGAAAAGATGTACTGTCAATTTTCACACCTGTCAGTTGACAACTCGATTCTTTTGTTTGGATTTCACGCCAATTTCCTCGGTGCAGACATTCAAACTTCCCCAGAACTGTTTCAGTTCTGGGGAATTGTACTGTCAAAATTACGATCTGAGCCGTACATACGTGCGCGCGTCTTTCCCTCGCGCGAAATGATTCAGAACGAAAGCATTCGTCGTTCGCGAAAATAGCACTATTTGGTCATCACCTCTAAATTCACCTGATATGTTACCAATTGCATCCGAATCCTCTTGAAAACAGAAACCACATCCCTCTGAAACATTTTACATCATTCAGGAAATAGTCAAGAATCCGTAACAATGATTACCAAGTTAAGTTTTTTATCGAGTCTTAACTATAATTTTCATGCATAGACATTAGAAAATGTCCGAATTTTCGACCTACCTCATTCGGCATTCTGCACTTTTGACGAATCTTCCCCCGTGAATTTTCCCATGAACGTCCACTTTCGCGTGATTCATCTACCTTTCCCTACAGAGTTGATTTAAATCAAAATGCACCTGTACTGATAAGTCTGATTGGGTTCCTGGCGTCTAATGTGCATTTATGTTTTATGGAAGGGGAAGTGTACACAGAGGCTAGGTAGGTAATTAGTATAGGGTGTAGTGGGAATACCAAGGAGCAATATTCAGCAGGGCATTGTGCTGCTTCACAACTTCCTGTTCACCTAGAAAGACTCTCCACCCGAGGCACTTTTACCCCTCTGTTTGAAGTCATACATCTATACATCATAGATGCCGGATGTCGGGGACCCAATCAGACTAATAAGTTTAGATGCATGCTATGTACATTGTACATGGATCATGTGACCAATGTATGCATGTACCATCCAACACCTGTGTTGTAGAATACACCATTTCTCTTGAGGATTTGCAGTTGTACTTGTGGTATCACCTGATCAACTTTCCTCCCTTAAATTGACCACTTTTACAGAGAATTTACCTGAATCATTTTGCTCTTGTTGTTGATTTTGCTGCTGATTTTGCTACGCGAGTAAAAATATCAAGGAAATGCGCAGCGCGAAACCGTGACGTCATGCCAGACAAAGATACAACTAGGTATCTAGTTTCTTTTTGTATTGAGGGGCNATTTGTAATTATTGGAGGGGATGACACCAAATTATTGGGGGGGATATATCCCCCCCATTCCCCCCTGGATTTGCATTTTGCACCACTAATACATCATAGATGCCGGCTGTCTGGAACCCAATCAGACTTATAAGTACAGATGCATGCCATGTACATTGTACATGGATCATGTGACCAATGTATGGATGTACCATCCAACACCTGTGTTGTAGAATACACCATTTCTCTTGAGGATTTGTAGTTGTACTTGTGGTATCACCTGATCAACTTTCCTCCCTTAAACTGACCACTTTTACAGAGAATTTACCTGAATCATCTTGGTCTTGTTGTTGATTTTGCTGCTGATTTTGCTACGCGAGTACAAAATATCAAGGAAATGCGCAGCGCGAAACCGTGACGTCATGCCAGACAAAGATACACCTAGGTACCTAGTTTCTTTTTATATTGAACCCATTGAAACACAATTAGTGTACGATGCCAATGGTAGGGAAAACCCCTATGATATGTAACAAGTTATCTCTGTGACATAGCTTACCATCTGTTATGCGTGGTAGAACTTCTAAGATATAATCTTTCAAGTAGTCAAGGAAGTAGTTGCCAAATGGTTGGAACTTGGCAACAACTCCAAGTACCAAGGTATCATGCCGACCAACTTAGGACAAACATTTACCTCCTTGATCACTGTCACACTCAACGTGGCGAGCTTATTAAGTTACACCTAAATAGGAAGAATAGAGCTATCCTGATTCTGCCCCACGTTCCCCTGAGCTCCAAGAAACTTCATGTTTACCCCCACTACCATCTACCACTTGCCTCTATTGTGTTTGGGAAACTTGTCATCATACTAAACCATGGCTCCTTATGCTCTTACATGCCCCTGTGATAGTCACACGGTTACAAACTCCCATATTCCTAACCCCTACTCTAGATAGTCAGTTCAAACTAGTGATTATAAGTTCAGTTCAGGTTTATTACCATTAAAACTATACATATGTCTTCTTTGCCATCATATCAACACACATTTTATTGGGTTCAGCTCATATAGGAAAATTTGATAATATTATGAGTGTTTCTGGACAATTAATGCTCCAAAGATTCAAAAAGTTTTAGTTACCCCCTTGCTGTTGTCGATCGATGATAGACCCTGTCGAGAATTTCGTTTCGAGCGCGCGCGGCGCAAACTTATTCTCAGACAGAGACGCATCAGCGGTCTTGTCGATCGATGATAGACCCTGTCGAGAATTTCGTTTCGCGCGCGGCGCAAACTTATTCTCAGACAGGGTCTTGCTGACGCAAGCCGCTTCGCGGCTTGCACTTGCATCAGCGGTCTGGCATCGCCCGACAACAGCGGTCTGGCATCGCCCGACAACCTTGCTGTTGAGCAGCTCCTGCTGACAGGCCGGCGTGTTTTACATTGAAGCACTACTCCATTGCATTGATTATTTGTCGATTGATGATAGACCCTGTCGAGAATTTCGTTTCGCACGCGCGCGCCGCGGCTCAAACTTATTCATTATTCTCAGGCTTGCATCAGCTGTCTGACATCGCCCGACAATTAAGAATACCATTGAATACCATTCGATTGAGTACCAAAACAGTTTCGATGAAACGCGCCGCGCCGCACGATCCGAAAAACATAAACAGAGGTCGTGATAAAATCGGACGAGCGCGCGCGCGAGAAAAAGAGGTCAAATACGGATTATATTACGGCTTTGCCGGATGTTGCCGGATGTTATCTGTCCACTGTTTATTGCGCGCGCCGCGCCGCACTCAATTACAATACGTTGCGCAAAAGTTGGCGAAGTGCAGTGAGTGCATAGGGAAGCTGAAGAAAGAGTGGATGAATAACAAATGGCATTTTGGCAGCAGATACCGATCTAAAAACAAAATTTTAAGCTCAAAAATTATTATGCATTTATTTTGGATCTTTATTTGTCGTGTCAAATTTAATTTTGAATCTTACATTTACGTTTGTTTTAAATATGAGTGTGCGTTTAACTAGGGGTTTCCCATACCGTTGACGCTGCGCAATTACCCGACCTTGTAAAATCCCGCCTGCGAGGGTAAGGAGTATAAGTATTAAGTAATCCTACAACGCACGCGAACTTATATTGCAAATGCCCCTTATCAAAATTAGATCATATATTAATAGAAGTTAATGGCCAAATCACATTCTTAAAAATCAGAATTCCTTGAAAATCGGAATTCCTTGAAAATCAGAATGTCTCTAATTTGCTAAGTGTTGTAGACAAGTAAAATAGTTCTGAAATATCTATGCGCTTGAATGAGTGAGTGAGTAATAAAATGCAAACAGACTTCTCTAAAGAATATGTGTCGAAAGACAAGGATGATGAATGATTTAAAGTATATCCTGTTATGATATATCCTTTAAGTAAGTACTATCAACATTTTGCTGGCAATTAGATGGCTAAGTTTCACAGAAATCCTTATACAGCTATGACTGTGGTGACAAAGTAATGACACAATGTGAGGGATTGTTCAAAAAGTGTTTGTTGGAATGCAACCAACCATTCATTAGGAAGATGGGTGCTATTCAAAGTCAACTGAAGAACAGAAAATCTCGCAGACATGAAAAGAAGTTAGCCAAACGACAGCAGGTGATCACTATAGCATCCAGTGATAAAGAAGTTTCTGGCGCCAGTGAAACACTTTCACCACCAAACAAAAGAAAAATCACAAACCTGTTGAAAAATCTCTCTCCAAAGCCTAGGAATAAGAATGATACCTCACAGGAAACCACATCAATCAATCATGATAAAGAATTGTCTCACAGCAACAATAGGACTGAGAGGGAAGGCTCTAACTTGAGCAACAAGACTTACATGCAATCAGACAGTCAGGCAGACTCAGCTATTAACCTTGATAACCAATCTGATTCAGCTATTCAACTGATGGAAAATTCTGAAACCTTTAGAGAATCTTATTCAGAAGCAGTCAATTCGGAAGTTGCTAATATTGTATCAGTGAATGTTGATCAAGCCAACGATCAGTCACATTATGATTCAGTCCAGGTCATTGTGAATGAAACAGCAGTTGCTTTCTCAGACTCACTTGACCATGATGATGCAATCAAGTACTTGGTAAGCCTCTTTTTTAACATTTCATCATCCTATGTCATGATATATCTTCTATGATCATTACAACAAGTATGGTACTACAGGTTATTGAGCAATGAGGAGGGCAATGTCAGGTATCAATTGGAGGATGCCAATGTTTAGTGTTTACTAGTGCATGGAACCATTTAAATGCTTAGAATAGTTCATATTTGATGATGGCTCTAGCTGTTAAGTTTGAACATAATCAGCCATTTATTAACCCTCTCAACTTAAGCAATATAACCATTAGCCTATTATAAGAGTAATGCTTTAGAGCCATTTTATGGCTTAGACTCACCAGTGTTCAAAGTAACTGGTACATAAACGTGGCTCACATACATATGCATGAGAAGGTAGTTTTACTTACAATCCATTTAGAACACAGGGCATTAGTGATTTTCCTGAAGCTGAACTGCTGGCTCAAGGTCCTTAGTTCAGAAATATGTAGGCGACTCAATCCATACTAACTCATGTATAATTTTGTCTCACTTATGTCCTTTGCTAGAATATTCCAATATTTCATTCCCAAATGTTTTGTCACTGGCTTATGCAGATCAGAATATTTTATGTAGACAATAACTTTCCACCCAAAATGGTATGTTGTGGCATTATTACGTGGAACATAAATTTTAAATATATAATATTATGTAAGTGTCTAACAGTAATTGTATCTTTGTTGCAGTCGGTAGAAGGTCAGTCTGACACAGGAATCAGTGATATCTCCGGTGCTGGTAAGATTTAAACCGTCCTGTGCAAGGTCTTTGAGTAGTGCCACCATTTCGTGAGATTATGTCATTCGTCACTGAGTCCTTTTCCCCATGATAGCATTGTATTACCATGACTACAGCCCACTGTTACCATGGCAAATGGCAACCACTGTTACCAGTTGCCACTAACTTAGATAAGCACTCTTGAATGATACTGACTTAACGGCTGTTACCAATGCTATAGTCGCCACTCTCTTGCCACCTGGTAATGTTACCACTGTCACCACTCACGGTTACCATACTCCGCAGGCCACTCTCCCGTCAGTGAAACACATGAGATACACAACTTGTTGTCACTTCCCATCAAGCACGATGGTCGCAGAGGAAGTACAAGCTCTACCACCAGGTTTGTGTTTTTGCTGACCAACTCAAACAGTAGAGGTGTGTGGCACAAAACAACTTACCCAGAAATCGGGGAGGGGGTGACTTGTCTTTCCGGCTGAACCCCCTCCCCCCCCCCTTAGCAACCTTTTTACTGTTTAGTTCGTGTATTCGCGAGTGCAAACGTATGAACTGTTCATTTCATAACAAATTTCTCCCCTTCGAAGAGAAAATATTCTGCGGAATTCTGCATCAAAGTATGGGGTATTCTCGACCACAACCTCATAGAACAACCATCATTTCCATATAGCAACATATACTGTCGTACAAGTGTGTGCAACGGTCATACATATACCTATTACCAAAGAACAATGTCCATTGTGTACATATATAATACGTGATATAAATTATAAAAGTGTAGATTTTGAAGTCCATGAGACACATGTATGCTCATGACATAATCCCAGCGTCTGGGTGGTGCGAGAAGTGTATAAGCGGTTCATACGTCGATATTTTCGAAAACCAGCAATTGATCTACCTTCTCAGTGACGAAAGCGAAAATAGGAATTATTCTAGATTTTCGGCGGCCGAACTGAAATGCTGTAGATATTTGCAACCTTGTAACAACTTGTAACAACTTGTATCAACTTGTAACAACTTGTAACAAGTAAGAAACGTAATGCATGAACCATATTATGATGTATGAGTGATCACGACTATTTTACGTTGTACACGTACACACGTGCGACACACGTCACTTACACATATACGACAAACGTGTACACATATGATATTGAGTACATGTTCATTCATATCACATACACATTCATAAATTTCATTGATATTTCTACCCACGAGCATATGATTGTATTGCCCCACACTAGGCTGCACACACACACACACAC